>PVLD010003985.1:0-132860 GCA_004027595.1 Dinomys branickii
CTAAATTTGCATGTCTGTATATGGGTCCATACATCTACAATTCGAAGATATCAATGGATAAAGCAACAACTACTGTTGAGACCATATCACCTTGTCTATAGATTAGTTGTGATTGTACTATTTTCTATGATAATGGGTGTCTGTTTGTCAATATGTTTTTGTACTTTTATGTTTCTAAAATAAAAAAAAAAAAAAAGGGCATCAAAAAGATTAGATATTAATTTAATTTAGTTCGGGTTCTAATTGTCTGGAGAAACTTCTTATGCACTAACATTAATTTATTTTCACTTAGGGCCAGTTATGCTAATTCAAATCCTCTTTACATATTACAACACTGATATTGTGACTCAGATAATAAAACTGATTAAGGAAGCGGGGGAGGCAGGAAGGGGTTCTGGGGCAGCAGAAACTTGCTTCCACCCAGGAAGATGAGGCATCTCATCCTCTGCATAGGTTGAGGAAAGTCTGTGTGTCTCTGCCGGACCGACTTGTGGCCCTTACTGGGTATGGTGCTTGGAGCCCGGCCCTGTATGCCAGGTGCAGTGGGATGTCATGATATGACATGAGATGCTGTCCTTCCCTTAAGTTACATGGTAACTTGTCATGTGTTGATGGAATGGCTGCTGTGGGCCTGGTACTAGGTCAGGCCTGGGTATCAGGAGTGGGATTGGTTGTGGGGGCAAGGGTGCTGCGGCTGCCATGCAGGGCCCAGTATTCTGAGACAGGCCAGAACTGGGTGGCTGAGGACCAGATTGAACATAAAAGGAGGCAGCAGCAGACAATCCTTGGGGCTGGCCACACCCACAGCTGCCCCCTAAAGACAGATGCTTGGCTAAGGCATTACCTAAGAGGAGAGACCAGGGAGGACCTTCCTTTGCCACCTCTACCACTTCTGGGCCAACCCCATTTCAGGTTCCTGCTCTCCTGCGGTGGCATCCTGAGGTTGTCACTGTACAGAGCACACTGTGTGGCTAGAGCAAAGGGTCTAGGACCAGGAGTCTCAAATGGACAAGAGAGGTCAGGTACATGGACCCTGGCACAGAGCAGCTACAGGATGGAAGTCACCCTCCCTACAGACTCAGATCTAAAAGATCCAAGGGTAGAAGGGAGCTGGAAAGTGTTTCTAATGCAAACTCCTCTCACATGCTCAGTAGATGCTTGTCATGTGAATGAGTAAGTGATCAATGCAGAATGAACTTGGTTCCAACTCTGTCCTGTCCAGGGAGAAGAAAAAGACCTGGGGTGCTCAGGGTCCTCACTGCCCTTCAGACTGAGCCCTGCCTGCTTCAGAGTGAGAGTGGGTCACATGGAGCAGTCCTGTGATGTCCTGGTGGGATGCTAAGCACAGCCAACCCAGGGCCTTGGGTGGGACTTGCAGCCTCTAAGCTACATCTTAGGCCATGGTAGGCTGTGAGCCACAGTGGTGCAGCCTCCCTGGACCAGAGCAAGAGCCTCTTTTCTTCTTTTTGGGAGAGTGAGGGGAGAAGTCTAGGGGAGGAGGTGAGATGCTAGTGTGGCCAGTGTGCCTGGCGGCCTGAGCCCAGTGTGGACAGGAAAGAGCAGGGCAGGTATCCAACAAACTTTATTTGAGAGTATGTTATGCCCCCCTGTAAACTGTGTATCTTTGGGCAATATCTAATGTCTAATGTCTCTGGACCCTGGTGGCCCCATCGATCAAATCAGGCTGGGGGATAGGTATGCTCTCCCCCATGGCTTGTCTCTGGCTGCAGTGCTTGCTCAGGCAGTGCCTGGGGAGAGCTGATTCCTTGGTGTGGGGGTGGCTGGAGCAGGGCCTCTATTTGACAGTGATGTGACCCACCAGGTGTTGGCAGTGAGTCATTGGGGGGAAGGTAAAGAATGGCTTCCTGGCTCCAGTGGGTGGATCTGAACATAGTACTGGACAGCACTGAGAAGCTGTAGGCTAGGTCTCTCCATAATGCCCCCCCAGGGACTCCTCCCCTCCCCTGGAATCAGGAATCCGGCAATCAGGAATCCTGGGCCCTTGAAACATTCTGTTTGAGGTGCCTCACTGCTTAGATGGAAAGACCAAGTCCAGAAAAGGACAGAAAGAAGCCCCAGGACCCTGCATGTGGGATGTCCACAGTGACACCAGGTCACAGGACTTGGGCATTGCAGCCTTAACTGTCTGAAGCTCATGGCCTGGTAGTGTGGGAGATGTAGTTCACCTACAGATGAGGGGAGGGAAGAAAGAAAACACCAGGGCTTGTGCCACTATTCTATGGGCAATATGGGGGTAGGGTGAGGGTGGACTTTGGGGAGTGCAGGCCATACATGGAATACCATGTTGAGGAGCTGGACGGGAGAGTGTCTCTCTTTGAGAATGTTGCTGCTTCCTCGCATTCTCTCTCTCCTAACCCTGCATCCCTATGTGCCCGGTGGTCAGAGTTGTGCATGGTGTCCTTTTTTAAATAAGCATTGAGTGCAAAGCCAGGAGCATGCAGGTCTGTGCTTATAAGCATTGATAGGTGGGCCTGAGAAAGGACAAGGAATAAAGGGATGGGTGGATAGAAGTACGCATGTTTGTATCAGTATGTGTGAATGGGTGGATGGATATGCACATGAGAGGGTGGATAGAGGGACTGGTGGCTGGATAAGTGGGTGGGTAAATGGGTGGATGTGATTGGTGAGAAGACAAATGGATAAATATGTGGATGGGTATAAGTGGTAGGGAGATGAATGGGTATATGTGGGGTTATATTAAAAAGATACAGGGATATAAAGATGGGTAGATGGTTGGAGGGATTAATGTAGAGACACATGGATGAGGGACAGTTAGAGGAAGGAGTAGGCAGATAGGAGGAAGAGTGGTGGAAGGATAGCTACATGGATGGGTTTGAAAGTGGGGGGGTGCATGGACGTACATTGAATGGGTTGTGGATGGATGTGTGGTAGATGAGTGGGTGGAAGGAAGGATGGATGGATGAGTTGGTGAGAAGGGAAGATGGGTATGAAGTATGTGTGGATGGATATGTGTGCAGGGGAGGTAGACGAATGGGTGGAAGGTTCTGTGAGTGCATGAATAGATGAATGAGTAGATAGGAGAATTAAATGGATTTAGGGTGAGTGAATGGATGGTGGTGACCTTTCCAATAATTGAGACTAAGCTGACTCTCCTGTTGGCAATTAGATGGGGGAATCTATGCACAAAGCAAGTGTCACTGGTCAATAGAAGCCCTGGGCTTAATTTCTTTTCTACCCTGTCACTGTGTGACCTCTGGCAAGCCATTTACTCTTTCTGATCTTCAGTTCCTCACGTGTAAAATAAAAGACTGAGTCATTGACTTCTAAAGTGTCTTTGGTTTGGTAAAGTTTTAAGCAACTGCTTCCCTCTCTGCCCTCTGCCTTTCCTCCCTACCTCCTCCTGGGCAAGGGTCCCTCTCCTTCTCCCTCTGGCATGCCTCAGGCTCAGGCTTCTCAATTGACCCATGATGAGGGCCCTGCAGGTGGCTCTGCTGTGACACCTTCTGGAGCAGGGCCTGTGCATGCCAGCTTCCTGGCCAGACTTAGGATGGTTTATGGCTGGGTTTCAGGCTGCTATTTAAGTCCTGCAGAGGGCTGTCTGCCTGCTTGACTGCCCTGGCTGAGGACATGGCCATGTCTGCAGCCCCAGATAGCTGCTACATGGTAGTGGTGGTCATGGTTGGCCATTAATGTGGTTATTGTTAATTATTATTATTATTTTTGGTAACATGAAGTCTCAATATTCATCTGGACACCTTGCAATGCTTTACCCATACCCTGTCCTTCAATAATTCTGTCCCACCATGTGACTGTGCCCAGAACTTCAGGTGTCCATGGAACACGTAGGAAAGGAAGAGCAATGCTGGCCATTCCTCCGTGATGATCACTGAAGAATAATGAAAACATAATTCCTGGGCTGCGAATGGGCCTGTAGGCTCGAATCACAGCATGGTGGTATCAAGCTGACCTGGGGTCTCTGCCCCGGACTCCACTGGATGGGGTCCCTCCCCACTCTGCCCCTGCAGGTGTGGTAGACTCTCACCCATTTCCTTCTGCATGAACAGGAAGATAAGATCCACTTCCAGGTAGGTTTGTGAAGATACAAAGAATGTCCTCTGAGGGCACTACAGCGTCTGTCACAGTCCTATTTGTGATTAGACCCCTGTCTCTTCCTTCTGGTGTGCATAGATGGCTCTGGATGGGGCAGATGACACAGGCCCTTCTGCTGGACCCCACCCATGGTGGCCTCCCTGGGACCCAGGGCCTGGCGTGGATGATCACAGACAAGACACCTGTGTGTTTGATGCCATGTCATTTCTGGGGCCTTGATTTCTCCTTTGATAAATGACTGTGAGAGAGGTTTATGTTAGCAATGTTTTCTAGCCTCTCTTTCACCCTGCCCCTTGGCTCAGTCTGTAGGGAGGGAGCACTGCACTGTGTATGTGTAACTCTTCTGTGCCAAAGCCCATGTGCCTGACCCCTCTTGTTCTTCTAGGGCTCCTGGCCCCAGGCCTGTTGCTCCAAACACCAATGCAGTGATGGCTCCAGAACAGCAACCCCTGTAGATGTGCAAGGTGGAGGTTGGTGACTATCTAAGTGGACACCTCTTGTCACTTATGACTGAAAATTAGGCTTTGGGGGAGGGGTGGGCACAGCTAAGGCCCAGGGTTGGGAAATGAGAAATCTAGTGGATTTCTAGGTCACTGATCTTGAAAGTAGAGCTGGGTGCCACTGCAGGAAAAGACCCTGAAATGACCCAGAAGTGGCAAAGGTGGGTGAGGGAGGTCACCCTTGGTCTTTCTTCCTTGGTTATAACTTGGCTAGGCACTTGTCTTTGGATGGCAGTGGTGGATATGGGCGACCCCAGGTGCTGCCTGCTGTCATATTTTTCCATGCTGCACCCCATCCATGACCACGTGAAGACTCCCAGTTTGGGGCTGGACCTTGAAGTCACTTTCCCTCTGTGGGCCTCAACATCTTCCTCTGGGAGCCGGAGCAGGGGAAATGGAAAGGCACTGCTGGCTGATACATGCGTTTTGCCTGCTGTTGGAGAGGTGGAGATACGAGTGCAGGGTTGGCTCAAGCGTGAGGCACAGGGCCCATTTACAGGTCTGTTGGGGTGAGAGAGTCAGGGAGGGGTTCCCATGTATACTGAGGATCCCTGCCCTATCTGTTTGTCTTTAACAAAGTAACCCCCAGTCTGTGCTTTGCAGACATATTTTTCGTTTGTTTTTATGACTTTTTCCTTGGGGAAATATGGCAAACAGGTGACCTGGCCCCATGACAATCTGGGGCAGCGGGTGCTGCCTGGTGGGCAGTCTTCTCAGTGTGACTAGGAAGGCCAGGCAGGCTGGTTTGGAAGGGAATATGTCCAGGACTGGAATGCTCTGAAGCTACAGTGATCAGGCAGGGTGAACTGGTATGGTCAGTATGTGAGGCTTTCACTGGCTCCCAGCTCCTGGATCACCTCTCTGGATTCCCTGGCCTCAGGTCTGACCTGTAGACCTCTGGGTCTGTAGAGTGAGCACTGGGGTGTTGCATGCCCCTCTCCACCGTGGGCTTGGCTGTAATGGCTGGGAAGTGGTTCCAGAGTCATTCTTATGCCAGACAGCCTGGCTTCCAGCCAGCCTCTGGGTGGCAGTGGTGGCCCAGCTTCCTCTCTGAAGCCAAGGTTCTGCCCCAGGATCCTACTTTTAATGTGCTCACCCAAGGCTGGGCATTTTTAGAGGTGCCTGGTGTTCAGGGTGAGGGGGAGGCCATATGGAGACAGAGATCACAGTAGCAGCCAGCCCTTCACCTGCCTGCAGGTGTTTTACTGGGCCTCGGTGACTCGCTGGTCCACAGCCCCATGATCTGCATTGTCTGTGAAGCCCTGTGGAACTAGTCATGTACCTATATCCTGGGCCCTCCAGTCCTTCTGCAGCCCCCACGGGGAGCTGTGTCACCGCACCTTGGAAGTCCTGTAAGAGCCAGAGACCCTCGATGAATACGCTATGAGATGCATGTCACAAATGCCTGCAGCCTTGGCTTGGTTGCCTCTGTGGTGGGGGCCTGTCAGGGAAGAGGGTTGGGAAGAGGGTTGTGGGAACCCGCTCTTGTCTTCCAAAGAGGCTTTGGATGTCAGCCTGGGGCCCTCCTGGCAGAGGGGACAATAGGGGATAATTCACCAAGACTGGAAAATGCCAGTCGTTGCTATGGTCATATCCTCCAGTATGAGATAGGACTGGGGGACAGCCTGGAACAGGCTCCTCAGCCAGGATGATGTTACCCCTAGGGATGGTGAGCTGGGCGTAAGATGGCTATGAATGGCCTGAGACATTTTTTATTGTCACTAGTGGGACAGGGAAGTGCTATTGGTATCCTGTAGGGTGAGGGGAGAGATGAGGCTGAGCCCTGCACAGGATGTCCTGGCCATGAAGAACTGCCTGGCCAAGGCTCAGGATGACAGGGATGAGCATCCACGAGTGGAGGCAGTAGGGCCTGGGTACAGCCCTCTGAGCCTCTGGAGTGAGATCCTATATTGAGGCAAGGCTGACGGGCTGCTGTGGACACTAGCCCAGGGTGCTGCCACGCAGGCAAGGAAGATGGCAGCGGGATGTCGCGAGGCAGCAGAAGCTGCGCTGGGGACGGAGGGAAGGCCAGGCAGGGAGCATGGTGCCTGCCAGGAAGGGTGACGCAGAGAACAGGGCGCCTTTAAGGGAGGATATGTGCAGCTGGCCAGGCTCAGGTAGGCTGCCGGGGAGGGGCAGAGAGGTGGATGCTGGGGGCCTTGAACGTCACGCCTGGAGCCTAGACCAATGTGGAAGGTCATGGGTTATGGGAGAGGCGGAGCCCTGCTCCCAAGTCACATGCAGGTGGCTCCTCAACTCAGAGGTAACAGCAGCAGGCTGGGGTGCTTTGGTGAAAAACCCAAACCCTGCCCTAGATGCTGCTGAGCGGCTGAGGGACAGCGAGCATAATCATTCCCAGGACATGCCTGAGGACATTTCCTGCTTCTTTTACAAGGGAGCGCGGCTTTAAAGAATGGGCTGTGATTGGGGGCACTCTGAGAAGGACAGTTCCACCTCCAGTGGCCTCCACAGTTCTCTAAGAAATCATACACAAAGGAGCTCAGCAGAGGCAACCTCTGCACACACGGGTCACAGGACAATCAGATATGCTGCAGGCACTGGCCACAGAGCTTTTGAAACACTGTCCAGGGAGGCAGCCACTACTGAATGCCTTCATGTGTCTTGGTCAGGACATGTGAAAGCCTTCATGCTGTGCCCGGGGATCTTCCCCCTCTCCAAGTTCCTGTCCCCTGGGTGGAGCTCAGGCAGTAAGCAAAATGACAAGTCTGGAGATTTGGGGCAGGGCTGTGTGTCAGTAAGGCTACTCTGTATGGCCTCGGCCCAGGGACAGTGAGAGATACACTGCCAAGCTCTGGAACACATTGTTTCTTCCACCATATTTTGTGGGTCAAGAAAAAAAATCTCAAGTGTCTTTATCACTTTCCCACTGCCAAAATGAAATACCCTACACCCACAAGTTAGATGAGAAGAGGTTTATTTTGGCTTACGGTTTCAAGAGTTCAGTCCGTGGTTGTCTGGCTCCAAGGCAGAAGCATACGGTGGAGGGGCATGGTGGAGTAAAACTGACCAACCCACGGCAGTGAGGAAGCAGAGAAAAGCGAGGAATGATACACAAGAACACAGCCTTCCAGTCGCACCACCAGACACCCAGTTCCTAATGGCTCTGAACTTATCCATGAATGAGTTCGCTGATGAGAGTAACACCCCTGTGATCTAATCACCTCCCCAAATTCCCACCTCTGAACATATGAGACTTCGGGGTGATATTTAGGTCTGTACTATAATACCCAGGCAGCCTTGGTTCCCGATAGGGGAAAGGCCTCATACACTGACAGGGGCCTCATCCTGGGGAGGGCCCACCACTTGCCACCTGCCAGCTCTGTCTAGATGGGGGTTGACACAGTAGGGGTTTGGTCAGGGGAGAGGCTGGTGTGAGAGACTTTAGACGCTCTTCACTTATCCATCAGTGCATGTCCAGGAGGCACCGTCTGTGGCCAAGTCGACTGCTCTCTGAAGTGTGCCCACCCCGAGGGAAAAGAGACATGGAGCAGACAAGCTCAAGCCCGTCACCCCTGCCGCCCCGAGGAAGTGAGGGGCGGCAGCCGGAACAGAGAAAATGGGAGGGTGCTCAGGGTGGAGGCTTCCTGGAGGAGGAGACAAGAAGCTGACACTTACTTAGAGGATAAGGAGCCAGCTGAACTGTGAAGAGTATAGGGAAAAGCATTCTTGGCAAGGAACAGCATTGAAGGTGGCCTCGAGTGTCAGACTGTAGTGGCAGTGAGCTTTATGGGGAGAGAGGGGAGAGGGAAGCAGTTGTTGCTTACTGTTTCAGTGACCTTTTCCAGCCTGTTTATGGCCTTTGAAGTCCACTCCATTGGAGGTTGGGGTTAAACACAGGCCTGTGCCTCTAGGGCCAGGGGCTTGGCAGGCCCCTACCGGGTGTGTAAATGACAACAATAGCTTCAAGAGACAGCAGGGGCGCTTTTGTCAGGGCTAAGCCTTACATTCTGGGGCCAGGGCCTGGGTGCAGCGAGTACAATTGTAGGGTGGAACTGGATGGAAGGCAACAGCACAAACCCTGGCCCCTACCTAGACTGGTTCTGCAGTGGGGGTTGTCGCTCCTGGGAGGTGACTTGGGTGTGCAGCGGTTGGAGGGGATCTGGGGCAGTGCGCAGGACACACGCAACCCGCCAGGAGGGACTTGCTTCGAAGGGCTGGGCATCAGGGAGGGGTCTTGGCCGTGCCAGGCCCCAGCTGAGACTGTGTCCGCTGGAGCTGTCTACACCTGGGAGACGCCATCCAGGGTGGTCCTGGAGCCACTGTCTCTGCCACAGACTAGAGGCTCCCAAGGGCTGCACGCCTCTGTCCCATGCTCTGGCTGGGCTGCAGCATATCCGCCTGTTTATCTCTAACCCGTTTCCTTGTTTCTGGAATAAGTTCCTCCCACCTCTGCCTTTTTTTTTTTTTTTAACTTTCCATTTTCTGTGAGTGAATCCGCCTCCCGCTGCTGGTCTCTTGGTTCGATTAGAGCAATCACTTCTAAGCCCGAAAATACCCAAGTTGAGGGAAGAATAAAAAAACCCAAAAAAAGGACAAATCTCCATCCCACAGCCATGTGAGGGAGATTTCCTTATCTCTTGCCCACAGTCTGCGGGCTGTGTGTGCTTAATAACCACAGATCTTGTCCTCCGTGGAGAACATGACGGTCTGCCAGGCAGGCAAAGCCCTAGGTGGGGAGCTGGGTGGGTGGGCCTCGCAGTCCTCCCCCACTTTCTACATCCTGGAGCTGCTGATGCAATAGCAGTCCAGGCCTTCACCCCATAGGCCTGGCTGCTGCGAAGAACAAGGGTGTCATCCTGAGCACCCAGCAGGCATGGCCCCAAGGCCTCTAGCAGCTCCTAAGATGGGCAGGTCTCACACACCCATTTTACAGATGGATAAACTGAGGTCCAGAGGAGACAGAGTATCCATGGTGGGCATAGGCCCTAGGAAAGAGGACATGGCAAGGGAGGCTGGACTCTCAGAGTGCCTGAAAAAGGAATGGATTCTAGGCTGCACCGGGACAGCATGCAGGCTGTGCACTGAACTATGGCTAGACTAGGGATGTTCATTCTCCTAGCCCATTGCCCTTACCTGGAAGGTGGCAACTGTTCCTGCTTGGGTGGGGCTGGCCAACGTGGGTACCCAGACATAGGGACTTGAATACTACCCTCACAGTCTCCCCTGACTAATGGAATTCAATCTAAATATGAAATCTCTGGTGGCGGTGCTTGCCTATAATCCCAGAACTTTAGGAGTCTGGGGCAGGAAGTTCCTAAGATGAAGTCTTGGTTGGACAATTTAGCGGATTAATAAGACCATGTCTCAAAAAATAAAAACAGTGTTAGGGATATAGCTCAGTATGAAGGCCCTGGGATCCTTCCCCAGTACAACAAACAAGCAAACAACAAAACCCAGAACATAAAATCGTCACAGCTCTGTGCTACTTCCCCTGCTGTAGGAGATGAAGCTCCATGTGCTAAGGGCCCTGCCAATCTCTGAGGTGAGCTTCCTTTTCTCCCCTCTGCACCAGAAGTCCTGGCCTTAGAGCGGAGTGCGGAGCAGGGGGAGGGGAAGACAGGCCTTCCGGAAAGAATCTCAGGGTGGAAGCTTGCTGAGATGACCGAGTGAGTAGCAGTGTCTCAGCCCTGGGGAGAGCGGTGGGGGGCTGTTCCCCGACTCCTGGAGAAGGAGGCCCTTTTCTCCTCCAGCGGCTCCTGGCAGACATGCACCCCTGCTGCCTGCTACTGCATGGCCTCAGGGATGCAGCACAAGACCTTCTAGTGGTGCCTAAGGCCCAGGGCCACCTCGAGGCTGGGGGTGCAGGAGGGGCATTGGGGGGCACTCTATATTTGGAGTGACATGTGCTGAAGACACACAAGTCATGTCATAAGAACTTTAGACCTCAAAGTGTAGACTGCCTCCTGGGGGGCTCCTGGAGTTGAACTTGCCCCCTATTGGCAGTGGCTCAGCCACCCCACTAGTACGTCCAGAGGTGACTCTTGTTAGCGTGTGGGCCCATCTGACTCATTGGCAGCCCCGAGTCCCTTTCACAATGCAAGGTGGATCCACAGTCAACCTGGTGACAGCAGCCACTGGTGGTAAGAGCCACTGGTCCTGGGGAGGGAGGGTGCTGGAATTTCCGGGCTGAGCAATCCTCATGGTCTCAAGACCTGCTTCCCACTTACGGAGCCCATATGATCTCCCTCTCCCCAGCCTGGCATCCCTTCCCTCTAGTGTTTGGGCGGGCGCTGTCTATACCCAGCCCCTTCTTGTTGTTACAGTGACTCTCTGGCGAGCTCCCAGCCCCACAGTGAGGCCCCTCATGCGGCCTGGGAGGAATGGGGCTAGTGACTGAGGTGGCTGAGATCTGGAACATTGTAGCAGCCCTGAGACAGGTGTGGTGGCAACTGCCGCATAGGCTGGCCCTGAGGCAGGGGTCACCCAAGACATTAGGAGAGGGGCTGGGGCAGTGACCAGGACCTCTGCTGGGCAAGTAGCCCCTGGCAGGCAGGCTGGGAATGAAGGGGACCCTGAGGTGAAAGCCCAATGGGGAAGGCATGCAGGAAATAGTAGTGGAAAAGGCAGGCAGAAAGGGTGGGTGAAGACACTCTAGGCTGAGTGAAACAATTTTTGTGATGACAGTCACCTGTGTCCTGATCAGGAGGAGACCCAGGGACAGAGAGAGGATGTGGATCAAGGCAAGGCCCAGAGATTTTCCACCATGGTGTAGGTGGCAAGAGCCTAGGGCCAGGGGATGTCTTCTGAGTCAGGGGTGTTAAACTGAGCCCTGAATGCACACCTTGCCTAGGCTGGGATTGAGGTGGAAGTGGACCTTGACTGAGATGCTTTGACCCCAGAAATCGGGTTTCACAGGCTGGGTGGGGCTTGGGTGTCCTTCCAGGGTGTCCTTGGTGGGACTGAACCACAAGATGGGGTAACTGAGCTCAAATTCAGCTTTCTGACTTGTACAAGTTACCTCAGGTCCTTGGCATGTGACAAGTCATACCGTTGTAGAACAACAAGCTGTCCAGCGGTTCCAGGCTTTAGCCCTGTTCAGAGAATTGGTTGGGACAATCAATAAACTTGAAAATGTAGTGTTTCTTTAACATAATAGAAGAAGGAAGAGAAGTGAAGAAAAGTAAAGATATTCCCTGAACTCAGGACAGGCCACTGCAACAAGAGGGCAATAGTGGCTGGGAAGTCAGCGGTCGCAGTACTTTATATCCTTTTTCTGAGATCAAATCCTGGCACTGCAGGTCACTGGTCTGCATCATGATTTGATGGCTTTCTGTGACTGAAAGTTCACACCCTATTGCCCAGCCTTCTTTCCATGCCCTAATCTCCTACCTTAACACCACATGCCTTCTAGCAGCCAGAGGAACCTGAGCAGAGGTCTGAGGCCATGAAGAATGCACTGCTCTTTGGCATCCTCACAGAGACAGCTCTTGTTCTTGTGTTCCTCTCAGCAGGGTTTGGGTGGTAATGGGGTCTTGAACCCCTCTGCCCGGCCCTCATTCTGGTAAGGGTGGCTGTCTAGGCTGTCTCACAATCGCGACTGCAGAGTGGCATTTTCCACATTATTTCTTGTTTGTATAAAGACATCCTTGTCTCTGATCTTGTTCCCTTCCTGAACATTCCAAAGAATGTTGGTGCAGAAGCTGGGGTACACTGTTTGCGGGGAGGTCATATACTTCAGATGATTGAAGCATTGAAGTCAAGTGCCTGGGCCATGAGCCAGAACAACTGTGCATGTGACAGGTGAGACGGGCATGTCTGATCTTCAAGGAGAGCTGGAATGGGGAGCAACCTGGGGCGGGGGAGTCTCTGTTGGTCTCTGTCTCTACTGCCTGCTGTGCCTTGACCCACCTGCACCACTGCCACATGCCCACAGGAGCTTTCACGTCTCAGGGCTCCCTGTAGATGCCTGAGTGTTTCAGAGTTCTCTGAAAGTTTCTGTCTTGGGTTGGGAGTGTCCATATCCTCTGCCTCTGTGGGTTTCACCTCATAGACAGCCTCCCAGGTGGGCGTTGTCACTTTCACCTTGGAAGGCGGGTCATTAGGCCCCAAGCAGGTTGCCCCAGTTCCCTAGCTAACTCTGTAGGCTGGTAATTGTTCTCCACGTCTCCACAATGTGGGCATCATACATATTACCCCAGTGCCCCCGACATCCTTCTTTTAAAAAATAATCATTCATTAGTGCAAACAATATTTTAATAATATTATAAGACATCCCCAACCTAAACTGAGGCAGAGGAAGTCATACAATGAGCCCTGTGAACCAGGCTCCAATCTGATGTGGTCTGTCTTACTTAGCCCATGCCAGAAGACTGCCATGTCCCACCATGAGATGATCTGAAGCAAATACAAGGCTTCATTTCATTTATCTCACCTATTTCAATATGTGCCCTAAAAGATATGATTCCTTAGAAAAAACAGCCACAAGCTCAGCAACACCCCAGGAGGGGATACCTAGTGTCCAGCTCCTCCCACTGTCCCCTGGAGTTACACTATATTAAAAAGCTTACCAGATTCTGGATGCAGCTAAGGTCTAAGCATTTGTTTCTGTGACATTAAAAATCTCCTTTAATCTATGGATTCCTTTTCATCTCTTACCATACAACCGTGAAGAAACTGGGTTGTCTGTGGGGTGTCCCGCATTCTGAATTGTCCCCACTGGATTCTGGACTGGTCACCATAACCTGGAGGTGACCTAAAGAACTGCCTTGTGAGTGACATTGGGTCTGGTGGCTTCTGTCTGAGATATGTGATCAATATCCAGACCCATGAACTCGCTGGAAGTTCCAAAATGGGGCAATCATTTTACTTTTCTTCACAAAGAGACATTATACTGCAAAGAAAAACTACAAGATGCACCTCGCTTCCTCACTTAGCTACTTCCAGGAGGTGCCCCACAATGGGCTTTGCTATGGTCTTCCCTGTCCCTCCCCAAGCCTGAGCAAGTGTGAGGCTGCATGGAGACATCCCACTTTGCTCTTTTCTTCACAAAATAAATTGGTTCACATCCGATGCATTGATCTGTAGCTTGCTACATTCACTTAAAGTTATAAATTATGAACATTTTCCATGTCACTACATAGAGAGCTACTCATCTTTCATCCATAAACATTTCAGCATGTAGTTCTAAAAGATGAGGGCTCCTAAAAATATACAACCCTTCTGCCACTGTCCCACTGTCCTGTAGGAAAGGACAATATTTTCTTAATATTAGGTGTGTCCAGCCACGTTTTACATTTCCTTGACTATATCATGTATTTTTTAATAGGATTTTGACTGAAATTATTTTCAAAATAAGGTCAACATATAATTGATAGTTCTCTCTCAATCTTAAGTTTACGCTTGTCTCCCCTACTCCCAAACCTCTTTTCTTTCCTGTGGGTATCTGTGGCCCAGAGCCCTCCAAAAACCAGAGGCACAGTCTCCATCACAGATGCAATGGAATCCAAAACCAGACTTTGTGTTGAAAGCAGAAGCCTCTTGTCCTCCCCCCACGTTGGAGAGGTGACCTGGACACTGGGACAGGCTGCTGAAGTTCAGTGTCAGGACCTTGAGGTGCCCTTGCCCTCCTCTGCTCTGTGCTTGCCCACATTACCAATGTGACAGGGAAAAAGTGATGTCAGACAGGGTGGGGTAGCCACGAAATCTGAGATTATTGAGGGCCGGCAAGGCAGAGAGCTGGCATCCTGGGACAGTAAGGGAAGCCCAAAGTCGGGGGTGAAGTTGCTCACAAGCACTAGCCTCTCAGCTGGCTCACTGCGGAGCCTCTGGGGGCCCCATGGGATTCGCCTGCCTTCCACACCTGCAGCTCAGCTCGTGTGTACAAACATCCCATTACGCCTGATTACAAGCCATTAGTGCAATTAGGGTAGCCCCTCCACCTCCCAGGGCTCAGAGCAGCTGTGTTGGGGGCCTGGGGCAGAATAGCAAACAGCTTATCCTGGGTGGGTGCGGCGGGCGCTCAGCTCTCTGTGGCTCTGGGCGCCTGGTCTTCCTGGTCAGAGGCGCCCTCCAGACTCTGCCTGTCAGCAGTTCCTGGGCTCCAGGGTTTCGGAGCAGGTTGGAGCCAGGGCCTAGACAGGGCTCACCTGGTGGGCAGATTCCTTCTCCTCTTGCCTCCCCCTGTGGGGAAAGTTGCCTTCTCTGTCAGGCTCCTCTCCCTGCATGCTACAAAAGTTTGGGGCAGAGACTTCTTTGATGTTGGCCATCCTGAATGTAACGGGACATTAGCTCATTCCCTGACCTCTACCTGCTAGATGCCAGCGACACCCTCCTCCATGGGTGTGTCAACCAAAGATGCTCCCAGACATTGTCAAGCATCCCCTGGGGAAGCCTGGTCTCCATGTGTCCTTCTGCTTGCTGAGGGGCCCGAGCCCTCCCTGGGAATTGTCACACACTCAGTCAGTCTTCTGTTGTATCTGCTTTGTTGCTCTCAATGCTGCAGTGGTTTCTTCCCTCTCCCTCCCTTCCTCCTCTCTTTTATCCACCAGAGGAAGCCTTTCAATTCCAAACACTTAGTCACCTCTGCCCTGTCACCCCCAGGGATGCCCAAGTCAGAGAGACCCCACGTTGTCACTCCCTTGACCCTCCACGCAGAGCATGCAGCCCCAGCCTGCTGGACTCAAAGAGGCCATTTGAGGTACGCGCTTGCCCAGGGGGAAAGAAAAGAGACCGAGGCTGTTTGTTCTGGGACTTAGGAGTGATGTGTAGTGCTTCAGAGCTTGGCCAGGGGTGTCGTTCGCAAGCTGCCCCCAGTACCGAGTGGATGGATCCTGCTTTTCACTCACAGCCCAGCCCCAGTTTTGTTGTCTGTATTTTAATGACCATGTTTTACTAATTCTGAGACAATCCTATTTCTAAATTCTAACTTGTCTGAAGTTGGGGTGCACCTTGCAGTTTTTGGGGTCTTATAATTGCTGTGGTCCCAGAGGTGATCAGGAGGGAGCTGCTGCGGCCTGTTCATGTATAGATTTAAATTTGGCTGTGGCTGATGGGGGTTGATTACAATTATCCACAGGATTCTTGTCTCCCTGAATTTTCAATATTTCTCTCCCATACAAATGTAGAATCTGTTTCTAAGGGGACCAAATGTTACGGTTTATATCTAGACATCTCCCAAAGCTGCATGTGCTCATAGATGGGACTTTGGAGGGGTGATTGGATCATGGAGGCATGATACTCTTCCGTGGATCAGCCCAGTGATGAGTTATAGC
Source organism: Dinomys branickii (assembly GCA_004027595.1). Lineage (NCBI taxonomy): Eukaryota > Metazoa > Chordata > Mammalia > Rodentia > Dinomyidae > Dinomys > Dinomys branickii. The sequence goes on from PVLD010003985.1 coordinate 15,824, forward strand.
TAAGTGTAATATTGGGAGGTGAAACCTGGTCTGAGGAGGTGGGTCACTGGGGTGTGGCTTAGAAGGGTTTATCTCCCTCCTTCCTCCCTTAATGGCTCTCTCTGCTTCCTGTCTCTATGTCCCAAGCAATCCTCTGTGATCCCCTTCTACTATGGGGCTCTGCCTTGGAGCTAGCTGACTATGGATTAAAGCCCCTACAAAATGTGAGCCAAAATAAACCTTTCTTCCTTTAATCTGTGAGTGTCAGGTATTGTGTCTCAGCTATGATAGATAAGACCCTAACCATTTGGTTTTCCTGGAATTGAGGGCATTTTGGAGATATGGGAGATTCAGGGCTAAAACTGGGAAGATAGGACTAAGTCAAGGCAAGCAGGCCGTATTGTTCTCTATGCTTGAAGTAGGATTGGCTCTGTGACTCAGTTTTGCTTATGGAATGTGGCCAGCTGTGTTAGTAAGTGGTTTCCTTCCCTACCTAATGTCTTCAACCCCTAATTTATAGTGTTGAATAATTCCTATCACAGCTGATTTTCAGCTACCAGTATGACTTCACGAAACTCAGAGTTGAGAAGAGGGGCAGTGGAAGTGACTTTGAATAGGTCTCAGAGCTTAGCTTTAAATGACTTTGTGGGCTTATGTTCCCAGGACCCCACAACCATCATGTGACATGCAGAACTGTCATGAGGTACCGCTTCATGATTTAATTGGTGGTGTGTTTGTGCCACATGAAATCATGACATCTTAGGATCAATGGTAGCTTCCACTTGGCAAAATAGAGCATCTTCTGTGCCTTTATCTATACACTATATCACTAACTCCAAAGTATGGCAATGATAGTAGCTCTATTTACTTTAATTTGAATGCTTTATTTTTTTGACACAGGGCCAAGAGCCTGGATGTGGGACAGAGCAGGTGCAATTAATAGCATTGGCCAGAATGTCTGATGAAGAGCCACAACCTTAGCCCTCATGCTATGATCACAGGATATGGGGCAGAAACTCCATCTCTGTGCTTTCATTTCATGCTTGGTTTGTACTCAGCGACCCTGAGACAGGGTCTGAGAAATAAAGGACCTGCCAGTCTTCCATGGGTGGTCTGGGTAGCCTTGAGGCCCCACACCTAGTTGGATGCTCTGCAGTTACCTCACTGAAGCAGTCTCTCTGAGTTGCCCAGTCTCTTTTTCATCCTATCCCAGGCCCTGCAAAGTTGGCAGCCAAGCTGGGAGCTTGGCCTCTGGGATCCCACAGTAGGCAGAGCTGGCCCCTAGCTTAGGAGCACACTTGCTCTCTGTGGAACCTGATACATGCCCATGCGATGCATGACAGTTCCATTCCCCAAGACCACTTCCCACTGCAGTGGCCTGTCTTGGCTATACCTCACTCAGACCTGGCAGGTATGATACCCATCATTTGTGGGGACCTTTGCCTCTGGCCTGAAGTTGTCCAACATCCCAGCAGCAGTTAACAAATTCATGTTGGTGGAAGGTATTGTCTAGGGAGCTTGTAAATGGCTCAGCTTCAGGGGGAAGTTTTCATGGTCATTGCCACCCCCATCATCATTCTGTGGACTACTGCCTAGGGAGACAGAGAATCTGACCTGAGAAGGGGCTGCCCTTGACTGCAGATCCTGCCATGGCCACTTAGCTCCCCTTAACCACAGGTGAGCATTAGGGCCTATTGACCTGTAAATGCCTCAGTGCACTCCCACTTCAGCTCAAGTCCAAATGCAACATTTGAGGAGCAGAGGCAAAGGCTGACCTTGAAATAACCTGGAAGTTTATTTCTGCATAGAGCTGACTCTCCAGACTACTGGGGGTCACTATGGGGGCAAGATTGCCATTGCAGGCCAGTGGCAGAAGGTGTTTGCTCTTAGTACATTTCTAAGGTTTCAATCTGGCTCAACTGTGAGAGGCAGGCAGAGAGTTTAGCCCCGTCCCTGGGCTCTGGGAGAGTGGTGAAGGCACAATGAGCCTTGTGCATCACCTTGATGTGACACCTCCCTCCACAAGTGACACTGAAGTCCTGAAACTTGGGTCCAGGATCCCCTGCCATAATCTGCAAGAAAGGGGCTGCGCCTGGCTCTCCATGTCCCCTTACTCTTTCCTGTGCATGCAAGCATCACATGGCCAGGGGTTAGGACTTACGGTTCTAGCTAGAGACTCAGCTCAGTCTAGACCAGAGTCGGGGTTTAACCTATGCAAGATCAGGGCTCTGCCTGTGTGAAGATTAGGACTCAGTTCCTGGCCAGGGTCAAGGCACAGAATAGACCAGGATCAGGGCTCAATATGAGCCAGGGTCAGGACTCAGTATAACTTTCTGGGGGGCAGAGGCAGGATCAGGCATCAATCTGAGGCTGGAAGTCAGGGCATGTGTCCACCCTCAGAGTCACTCTGGCCACTGTATGGAGCCTGTCTCAGAGTGTGCTATTCTTATTTTCCCACAGTCTAGGCTGCACTGGGCAGGTGTAGCCTATGCACCCTCCTGAGCGTCAACCAGTGAGTGTGTGCAGAGCAGCCCCTTCCTGGCTAGCGGACTCCAGACCATCTGGGCAATGGGAGTGGGGGGAGCACTTGAAGTGGATTCTGAGCTAGTTCATGAAGGCCTGGATTCCACCCCTTGGCATCCTGGCCTGGCCTAAGAGGGACCCTCTTTAGGAGGGCCCAGGCCCTGGTGGAGGGGAGGGAGCTGCAGAGTCTGGTTCCTCAGGCTCCTCCAAGGGGTCTGTGTGCACACCTTCACTCTTTCAGGGACTTGCTGGGAAGTAGGTCCTGTGCTGCCTTATTGAAACTGTTCATCAAATGGAAATGCAGAAAACAGGAGGTGTAAGAGGGAAGATGAGGATGTGGAGGATGAAGCTCTCTGGGTGTGGAATGGGAGTGTCTCCTTCAGGCCAAGTCGGGTCAGGTTGGAAGGTTTGCTTGTGGACATGATGGCCCTGCCTTGGTTTCCTTGTGGTGCTTAGACTGGGTAGGCCTGGCACTGGATATTTCTGAACAGTGGCAGCTGTGAAGAGTCATAGAACTTACCAGATTTAAACTCTGCTTCCAGGAACATTAACCCATTTCATATCTACCTCTGCCTATGGGCAGGAACTACTGTTCCATGTTACACATGAGGAAGTCAACTTGCAGGGAGGTTCAGCAGGTTATCCAGTCTGAGCCCATCCTTTCACAGAAGTCCCCACATCAGCTCTTAGGCCCACCATTGAGTATTGGTCCAGGCCTGGTTATGTCACAGGCCCTTATCACAGTCTTATGGGAAAGGACTATTATTTCCATTTTACAGATGAGGAAACTGAGGCCCAAGGCCCCTTTGGGGGACACTGGGAACAGCTCAGTCTCTCTGTACTGTGTAATTTGGGACAGCCAATGCTGACTCCTGGCTTTGGTGTGACCATGAGGGGCCTTTTGCACCCCATTCAGCTCAATTCTTTGTCCAATTCTTTGGATTTGGTCTTCCATGGCATCTGGGCATCCACACCATGTGACCTCATTTGTAGACCCTAGCCCATCCTCTCAGGTGCAGGTCATCAGTGTGAGAGGAGACCCTGCCAAACACAGTAGGCTGTGGGGTCCATAGTGCCTCCCACAAGCCTACATGTGCCCAAGAGTCCTGGGCACATGCTGACTGCTTTGTGGAGGTGAGGTCTGGAGGCTCTGAGAGCTGGCTGTTGGGGTGGGCTGGGTGTCATGCCAATGGTGCAGGAAGGAGGTGAGGGTAAGTGCTGGAGAGTAAAACTACACTATTAACACCCAGCAGTGTTTTGACAGCGTCACCACCACCACCACCATCACAACATACTTTCCTGCCCTTAGTATGTTAGGATGATGGTGGTGGTGGTGGTGACGCTGGGAGTAGGAGCCTTCTAGGCAGGGGCTGAGTGCTATGCTTAGACAACCCCATCTTTCTTCCCCTGCACCTGAAAGGCAGGAGTCACTGTCATTGTCCCAGCATGCAGACAAGGGCTCTGGAACTCAGAGAGCCCAGGCAGCCCTGCCTAAGTTCAGTGTCAGGACAGGCAAGGACTTCCCAACAGGGACCTCTGCTGCCCACACCCACAGCACTCCCAGAAATGGTCACAAACTATCTCCTGGGCTTCAGCCAGCATGTGATAACTGAAGGAGGGGATGTAGTGGCAGTCATCACTGTCATGCCTCCCTCGTCAGCTTTGGGTTTCTGGTTGGTCATAAGACATGGGCCATCCGGTCTGAGCAGAAAAAGAGATTGTCCATGAGCCTTGCACAGCCCCACATGCTACTCAGTGAGGCTGAGCTGGGACCAGGCACCATGTGCCTCCTGGTCACCTCTGCTTCTTCCTGTTGGGAAGCATGGCTGCTGCCCCAAGGCTCCCCAGCAATGCAAGGGGCACCTGTTCATAGTCAAGAGTGTATAGTGACTCAGTGGGACAGTGCACTCAGGTTCTCTGACATGTGACTCATGGCCCTGATATTGTCTAATATCAGAGAACTTGAGTGCCCTGATATTGTAGAAGAGGAGTGAGGAGGCAGGTCCCAAGGAACACCTTGGGGAATTACCCATTTTATTGATCATTTCACAGAACCAGCTTTTGTTTCATTGACTTTTCTCTATTGTTTTTCAGTTTTCAAATGCACTGATTTCAGCTCTTTGTTTTTTTCCTTCTTCTGCTTGCTTGGGTTTATTTGCTGTACTTTTTCTAGGAACTTGAGGCAGGAGTGTAGATCAGTGCTTTGAGACCCTTCCTCTTTTCTAAGGTAAGCACTTAGTGCTAGAAGAATCTCTCTGACCACTGCTTTATCTAGGTCCCACAAATTTTGATACATTATATTTTCATTGTTATTTGGTCAATGCATTTTTTAAAAATTTCCTTTGCGATTTCCTCTTTGACTCATGAATTGTTTTCATGATTGTTTTCTGAATGTCTGGAGATTTTCCTGTTGTCTTTTTGTGATAGATTCCGGTTGGGTCCATTGTGCTGGGAACTGTACCCCATGAAGTCCTGCTTTCTAATTGCTAAGGTTCATGGCCCAGGATGTATTCTATCTTAGTCTATGTTCTGTGGGCCTCAGAAAGAATTCACTCTCTGTTGTTGGACAGAGGCATATATTGATGCTGAGTTGCCTTATATCCTCACTACACTCTTGTCTAGTTCATTTTATTGCCAAGAGAGGAGGACTGACAGTTCCAACTGTAACTATGGATTGGTCCATTTCTCCTTTCCATTCTTTGTTTTTGCTTTTGTGATTTGGGACTCTGTTATCTGCTACATATACATTTAAGGTTGCTATGTTTTATGGTGGATTGACATTCTTTATCAGTGTGTTTTCTCTCATTTTCCTTGAGAGCCCCACTTCATCTGACATATGGGAAACAATCCTGCTTCCTATGGACTGTTTGGGCATCTCTTCCTTTGACTTTCCATCTACCTGTACTGTTACACTGGAGTGAGTCTATTGTAGGCAGCCTCCAGTCAGGCCATGTGGTTTAATCTTCTGTCATCCTGTCTTTCAAACAATATATTTAGATAATTTGCATTTAATGTAATTGCTACTATGTCAAGGCTGCCATTTTAGTTTTGTTTTCTGTGTATTCTTTCTGTTGTTTTTTTTTTAATCTTTTTTCTGCCTTCTTATGGTTTACTTGAATGGCCGCTTAAAAATAATTCTATTTTTGGTCTATCTATCCTGTTTCTCAATAGTGCCTCTCTGTATTTTAGTGGTTGCTGTAAGAGTGATATTATATGTACATAACTTTTCACAGTCTATCGGTATCTATGTATTATTCATTTGAGAAAGGAAGGCCACATACTTCTTTTATGTTCCTAATTTTCTGCTCTTATAATGTGTTTAAAACATCTTTTGTGCCCAAATTTAGAGCCCTAGCGATGTTATAATATTTACTTGAACTATCAAAACTGATATAAGGAACTTACAAGGAGAAAGAAAATTTACGGCCTTTAGCCATATGCCATCTTTTTCTGTTGTTTTTCCTTCTTGTTGACGGCCCACAATTCCCACTTTCACCATTTCCTCTCCATTTAGAGGCACCTCACTAGCCATTCCTCACAGGCAGGACTTCTGGAGACAAATTCTCCTAGTTTTCCTCCTCCTAAGAATGTCTTGATCCCCATTTCACTCCTGAAAGGAGCTCTTGCTGGATATATGATCCTGGGTTGACATCACTTTCCTTTCTGTACTTGAAAAATGTGGTGTCACTTCCTTCCAGCCCTCATGATTCCTGGTGAGAAATACACTGTCATCCTGCTTGCTTTTCCCTGTAGATAAGGTCCTTGCTCTTCTCTGGCCACTTTGGTGATCTCTCTCTCTCTCTTTCTCTCTTGTCTTATTTCTAGAAGATTTGTGGGTTTTGTTGGGATCATCTTGTTTGGGGCTCATGCATGTTCCTGAATCTGTGTGTTTATGTCTTTCCTAATTTGGGAAGTCTTCAGCTATGAATTCTTCAAATGTATTTTCAGCCCTCCCTCAAATTTTCCTCTTCCTTCCAGGACTCGGAGGATGACAATGTGATCTTTCACTGTGATCTACAACTCCCTGAGATATGTGTCATTTTCCAGCAGCTTTCTTTCTGCTGCCCAGAGTGGCTCTGGCCCCTTGAACCTTTAAGTGCAGACTATTTCCTCTGGCTTTGTTCTACTGGGGAGCCACATACTGAATTTTTAAAATGTTGTGGTTGTAACTTGTAGTTCTAAAATTCAGTTTGGTTGTTCTTTCTATCTTCTTTTTTTCTTTTTGGCTGGAACTTTCTATTTCTCTGGCGATGCTTCTATTTCGTCACTGGTGGCAGGCATGTTTATGACTGCTCGCCGACACTCTTTATGACAGCTGCTTTAAACTCCTCCAGGTGATTCTAACATCCAGCATCTCAGGGTGAGCCCCTCTCGTCATTTATCACTCACTCTGAGATCTTTCTGGCTCTTTATGTGAGTAGGGTTTCCTGATGGAAACCTGCACATCTTGGACAACATGTTCTGACATGCTGGATCCTATGTGAGATTCTGTTCTGGTGACTTCCGATTCTGCTCTGTGGGGAGGGGTGCCACCTCCCAGCTGCCAGGTGGGATGAATGTCTATGTGTTCCACTGGTATCTGTTGTCACCATGTGGTGCTGGTGACATTGTGTGGGGCTTTGTTGCCCTGGTAGGAATAAAGATCATGGGTCCCCACTTGAATTTTCTGAGGCCACCCTGTCAGGGAGGGAGGGAAAGAAAGAAGGCAGTGACAGGGACATTCAGAGGGACAAGAAGGCAACAGAAGAGATGGCAGTAAGGAATGTAGAGAGCAGGGATACCAAAAGTGAAGTTTCTGGAGAGTGCAAGGTCATGGTGTGGGGCAGAGAGAAGGTCCATGAAATGGAAACCAAGCCAGCCTGCATGACTGGGGACTCAGGGCCACAAGCGTCTGGAGTCATAGATAAGCCAAAGCCTTCCTGCCTCCTGAGGGAGAAGAGGTGCTTGTCTGAGACAGGGCCTCAAAGGCTGGGCTGCTGAGGATGGTCTGAAAGGTCTAGACCTTCCCCTGCATATGGGGCTGCCTCTCCACTTCCCACTTATTCCTCTGGCTCCCAGGCCCTGGGACACTGGGATCCTCTGCTTTCCCTGGGTTGGTATGGGAGACCACAGCATGCTCTTCAATGGAGAGGGGTCTGAGAAAGCATGGGTTATAGAATTGGGGCCTCGTGCAGCACCTTGATCTTGGTCTCCAGAACTGTGAGCAGTCACTCCCTATTGTTTATGAGCAGAGTTATTTTTTCACAATGGCAGTGATAGTGGAGAGCCTAGGTTCCTTCATGCGGGGGCAACTACAGTGGGCCCTGCTGGAACATGTGGACACCATCACCACCCTTGGGTGGTCTTTTCACTTGCTGGGACTTTGATGATGGCCTAATGCATGGGGGTGCCAAACCTGCCCTACTTCTGGGACCCAGAAGCCTTAGACAAAGGTTAAGGGTCATGGTGGGACACTGAGCTTGGCAAGGTCCTGGGAGTGTGATCTTAAGTGGATCAGACCTGGAGGTGGCAATTCGGGTTTTATAAACTCACAGTGTGAAGTCAAACCCCCAGGGTGTGGGCCTCTGTCTCAGCACTCGCCAGCTCAGCCTCCTGTAGACAGACCAGTATAGAGAGAGTCTGAGTGTGGCCAATGTGGTGAGGAAGATGTGGGTTCAGGAGAGACCTATGTATGGGAGGGAGGCTGCCTTCATGGAACCTGCAGTCTGTAGGGGAAATAGTTCATGCAATCATTTTCAAGTCCTCGGTTACTACCTGCTAGCACCTTGCACTCTCTCTAGTCACTTAGTTTACCTAACTTGGGTGTGCATGTGTAGGGGCCTGTGTTTGAATGTGAGTGTGTGTGCATAAATATGAGGGCACATGTGTGTGCATGCACTGTCTGGCTCCCTTCTGAAAGTGAATGTTTTCCTTTCTGTCCATTGCTTTCCTGGTCACAAAGTGAGCACTCAGATTGTATCATCAAATTAATGAACTCTAAGTAAAGAGGACATGGGACATGTGCATTCCATCACCATGAGCTGAAAATAGGTGATGGGCCATGTCCCTGCCCTCACCCATGTGAGGGTTTTCTGCTTTGTGCTGCTTAGCTCCAAGGGTGTGCGAGGACCAGCAAGGGTGACAGCCAGGCATGGAGGCGACAGGCACTGATTGGTCCTGTGGTGTGAACAATTTTAAGATATTCACACCCTTGGATGCAGTAATTCCTTTCTATGGTGTATCATCACAAAATAATTGGACCAGAGTCTGTGAGCGTATAAGGAAGTGTAGTAGGTCCTGCTGGTTACAGGCCACTGTCTGATGCAAAGCTGGAAATGAACAAAACATCCACGGGCAGCAGGGCTGTTAAGTAGAGGATGCCAGGTCCAAAGCGCAGATTCCCTGAGGCCAGCAAGGCAGTGTGGATTTGCATTTATTGCTGTAGAAAGATGCCCATGGAGTATATTATTGCACAGAATGCGGACCACGGAGACTATGGGCTGTGCATCCCAGGTGGGGCCACTGTAAAGCTCTCTTTTCCTCAGCACTCTAGCTCTCTAGATCTGAATAAGAATAATGGAAAATACAAAGATTAAACACCTATTTACTGCTGTGTAAAGGGTGCCAGAGAATGAGATCGTCAGTAATTTTCTTTCACTTCATCATTCCTTTAGGTATCATCTTAGTTTTTTATTTTATGGTTTTTGCAGTCAATGCTTATTACTTTAATAACCATAAAAGTGTTATTTTTGTATTGAAAATGATTCTTTTCTGCTCCATGCTAAAGGTGGGGCCTTGGTGCTGGAACTCCCCTGGACTCATCACAAGGAAGAAAATCTATTTATGGCCTTGCCTGAGCCCTGTGAGGCTTGTGCTGAGTCGGGTGTGTTCGTGTAGATGCTGAACTACTCCAGACTCTGCCTTTGTCTTTTTATTTCTTAATTTCTGTTTTTATGGTGCTGGAGATTAAACCCCAGGGCCTCATGCATGCTGGGGATGTGCTGTGCTACTGTGTGTGGATTTGGGGGGACACTATTTATCTTGCTACAAGGTCCCAGTAGTTTCAAGCACTAAAAAAGAATTCCCTTCTCCCTCGATCACTTGTGAGAGGAACTGATCCTATCTCTGGTCCCACATCTGTGGAGGTTGTGTGGTGTCCTGCTTTGTCTGGGCCAGACTGCCTGACACCATACTCTGGACTGAGCAGGCAGCCAAGGTTTGCGCATAGTAGTGCTGTTGGTCCTGCTGGCTTGTACCCCTTTCTCGTGGGGAAATAGAAGAGCTTTAAGATTTGCAGCCAAGGATGTTTTTGCAAGAGTCACAAAAGCTTGTCATCTGGAGCCACTAGACTTGTCCCAGGGCTTCTGGGCTTTGAGGACAACTGTATGTCAGTTTTGGGCTTGCCTCTGTTTCCGTCTCACTGTTTCTTACTGTCACCTAACACAAAGAACCTTTTTCTTCTAGAATAATTTTAGATTTACAGATGTATTTCAAAGACAATAGAGAGGGTTCCTGTGTACCTACCTTCAAATTCTCTTGTGATTAACATTTATGTCATGGTGGCACATCCTTCGGGACTAAGGAAGTGGGATGGGTACAGTGCACTTAGCTAAGCTCTACACTTAGTGAACGGTTACTCAGTTTTTACCTGTTCTTCTTTTGTGTCTCAGGATGAGGCTTCTCTTGGCAGTGACAATTTCGCACATTTTCTTTGCTTTAGGTGCTAAGTCTTTCATGGAGTGTGAATATATCAGTGTGTTTCCCAGTACTGAATGGGACCCATGTCTTTGGGAGGCCACCAAGCTAAGGTGTACTCACCACACAGCCTAGAGCAGCGTGACCTGTCACTGTTAACTTTGGTCACCTAGCTGAAGTCATGTGTCAGTTTTCTCCAGTGACCCCTTTCTTGTATGCTTTAGGCAGAGGCATTGTACGCAGCCCCAGCTGAGAGATGGAAGCTGTGCTCCCCATCTTAGAGGGAGGGGTCCCCACATAAAACATTTGGTATTTTTGACAAGGATTACTTGCTCTATGTACATATGTATGCTGTGCTTGTCTGTCATCTATCTATCTGTATCTGATCAGATACTCTTTCCTTCTTGGAAGTAGTATCTCCATTTCTAATCAGAGAAAGCCTCTTTTTGTCCTGTAGGCAGTTTGGGAAACCAAGTGGATGAGGCTGTAGTTTAGATTAAAAAAGGGTAGGTTGCATTGAAGCTGTGGAGTCCTGGCGGTGGTGTCCACCCTGGAGATGTCATGCTGCCTCGACCTGATCAGAAGTTCCTCTTGCCTTGTCTCAGAGTCTTTGCACCTGCTGGTCCCCACCACAGGTCTTCCCACACTGCTACTTCCCTACTTCAGTTCCCAGCAGGGCTTTTTGCAGCACCCTCTTGCCCCTCTTAGCTCAGCACCCTGTCTACCTCCTTCTTAGGCCTTGTCTAAAACCCTAGGCTTTTGTCCCTACCTCCCTCACTGCTACCCTGTGGGTCTGTGACTGGTGACTGGTGCTGCCTCCCCATGCAATCCTGGTGCTGGTGGGGATGATCTGGGCTGCCAGCTGCAGAAACAGCTTCAGTGCAGAGACAAAAAGCTCACGTGTGTTCTCTAGGACTTTCAGTTTTGATTTCAGCCTCAAAAGAGTGAGCAGCCTTGGTTTGATCACAGCTGGGCAGGCAGCTTTATTATGCAAAGGGAAATTTGCTGAAGTTGCAGTTGGAACTGGGGAGGGAAAGGGAGTTCTTTGCTTTGGTTGAATCTCCAGGGCCCCCTCCCCCGCGATGCCCATGTAAGTGCTTCCAGACTCTGCTAGGCCCCTCCTGCCTCTTTGTTCTACACACACTCTCCTGATCTCCCCGAAGGGACACCAGGTACACTGTGGGCTGCAGAGGCTCACTCTTCTGGGCAGGAGTTCATGAGATAAGAGAATTTGAACTCACTTAAGGAGGGCCTCACATGGCACATCAGACCCACCTCTCTGTTTTCTAGGTGGGGAAATGGGATCAGTGCTGCCCTGGCTGAGCTGTCCAGTCTGTGGGTCTCCTGTGACAACTGGAATGGCTGTAACCAGATGCCTTGCCCTTCTTGTTCCAGCTGTGTTCCTGGTGAACGATGTGTCCTGGGTAAACTGCAGGATTGTTCTGAGCTGTCCCCTTCCCTAGAAAGCTGAGGATAGCACCTGTGTCACATGGCCCTGGTAAACCTTAAACAAGAGCCACTGCAGAAAGATCATGAGCTTTGCTGGGCACAGAGACCACACAGAGGCAGCTGCTCCCAGACCGCTTCACAGGTATGGATCTGTGCCCCAGCAAGTCTTGTCCCCTGCCCCAGGTAATATTCCTCACAGCAACCCACAGGGGCTTTCCCTTGCAAAGCACAGAGAGGTGGTTCCTAGCCAGTGCAGGGCTCTGTTTCCGGACAGCAGGCAGCAGGTAACTAATCCCTGGCCATGTGGAGCAGTAGAAAAGGGTTCACATTTCTACTTTAATTTGGCGGTGCATTTGGAGAGTTCAGAAACACTTCCCTTCTGGGGAACAAGAACAGAAAGAACTAGGTGAAGCCTCCTATGCAGGCAGCAGCGTCTGGCTCATCCCCATACCTGCCTTCTGCAAGTACAAGACCCTGTATCACAGAAGTGTTCTGGGGTCCTATGGAGTGTGGGGCAGAGGACAAGTGGGAACAGCCCCCATTGCTCAGGGTAACAAGGCCTCAGAGAGGTGCCTCCTGCAGCCAGCCCCAAGGCTGGGGCTTCTGGCACTGTGTACATCACTGGGAGTGAGTTACCGCTCAGCCCAGGGCTGGCCACCAAGATGGGATGGCAAGCGCTCTGATTACCAAATGTCCTGCATGATTAACTAGGAAATTAATAGACCAAATACTCCCTCTCCACCTGGTGAGCATCTCAGAATCCCATAAACATGCTGAAATCCAAATGCCAAAGAATGGCTTGGCTCCATCCCCCATCCATCAGCTCTTAGCAATTTATGGCCTTTCCAGAGTGCCTCATCTGGTGCCAGGACCTCATTCAGCAAAGCAGAACCTGGGTCTCGGTGCCAACCTGCTCCCTCACCACCAACTCCCAAGCCAGCCCTGGATACTGGGCCCAGGTCCTAGCCTCAGGAATGGGGTTGTGCAGGGTGGGCTCAGTTTCCAGCCCTGCCCCTTCGTGATGTTCCTAGGTGTCACCTTCTGCGCTTTCATTCCTTTATCTGTGCAATGGAGCTGAGGTTGCCCATTTGTGCCTCCTGAGGGCTAGAGCTAAGGGTGGGTATGAGTTTTTAGCAGTAGGTGTTTCCTACCTTGCCTGTGTCCTTACCCACTGAGGAATTGGTGAGTCTGAGGCATTGGCCCCCTGTCCTGGAATGGGGCACTGCACCATACTGGATGCTTTCTCTTTGTCCTGAGAGTCCCCTGAACACTTCAGGCAGGCAGCAATGGCTCTTCACCCTCTTTCCCTTTTGCTCACCCCTGCCAAGGGTCAGGCCCTGCTTCCCTGGCTCTGACCCAAAGTGCAAGGTGCCTAACACTAGGGTAGGGACGCCTTGATTCATTTGAGCCCTTTTCCATCCCAGCCCCTGTTACCAGGCAGATTTTGTCCTCTTGGTTTGTATTCCAGCATGGGCTCTGCAAGGAGGGATAGAAGGGAAGAAGATCAGGTACAGGACATAGGTATCCCAGATGCCATGCTGGACAGAAGCTGAGCTATGACAGGGCTGATCTGGGAGGGTGTAGAAAATCAACCACCTAGTCCTGACCTCAAATCTTAGAGGAGCATAAATAAAGGATAACTAGCCACAGGTTTACAAGTCACAGGTCACAAGACCTGCCAACTCTTGCAGTGTTCCCCTTTATGAGGATGATGGGATCACAGCACTCCATCCTCTGGCCTGCTGCACTGCTGAACTTCATCTCCTGCCTCCCTGCCTCTATCTCAAAGGACAGAGGACTAACAAGGCACTTTGTTGCTCAGCCAGCCTAAGCCTGTAATCTACTGCTACTGCCCACTGCCTGGGCCACCATTTAAAGGTGTCAAATCTTAGTGGCTGGGTTTATTCACCTGCAGTATGCAATGAAGTCTGCTTCCCTGACAGCATCAGCAGGGGGACTTCCTCAGCACCCTAAAACAGCATCTGGCAGATCCAGGGTTGGAGGGAGTCCCTCCTTGGGGGACAGTCAGCAAGGGTAGGGGACAGTGGAACAATAACTGAGGGCAGCAGAGAAGGCCAGGTGAGCTGGGACCAGCCCTGGAACAGCACTTCTGCAAGGGAAGCTGCAGAGTCTTGCAGGCAGTCTTTTACCAAATGTGTCCCATGGGCAGTGGCTTGGGTTATTTTGAGGTCATTTGCTGTTGGGATGACTTTTGAGCATTTTGAGGATTTAACTCATTTGTTCCTTTAGAAGTAAATTTGCAGCCCATGAGGCTCACTCCACCATGGTCAGGGAGAAGGGTGAAGGACAGGCTGGATCGGACAGGGGCACTGGGGCTGTGGGGAAGGGCTCTGTGAATGGGCCTGAAATGTGCAGGAGGCCCCTCTGCTGCCCTGCTCAGCCCACCTCCACCCTCTCACCACCTCAAATAAATTCCATCGGGATTAGCATTAAGTACAGTTAAAAAAAATCAGGGCACAGAAAAGTGAGAATTAAGTAGAATTTAATATTCATCATGCCTCAGGAGAGAAAAGATTTCCTAAGTTTAGAACTAATACAAGGAACCAGGAGAGAAAATATGGACAGACCTGACTGCATAAAAATGAAAATTGCGTGCCTGTCAAAATTAAACCACCAAACAAAAAAAAAAACGGCCTGGAAAATATATTTGCAGCAAATATGACAGACAGAGGCTTAATTTCTTTATTAAATAAAGAGCTTATAAGACTTTCTCTGAAGACATGAAAATGCATATGATGTGAAATTCAGATGCTGTTAAGAGAGAAGAGGTTGTTAAAATGATGGGGGAAAGCCAGTCCTTCCACCCAGAGGAAGCACCCTGCTGATAAGGTGAGACTGGGGCAGGACTGAGAGTGGTCTATTTATTTGTTCTTTGTATTTTCCTTGTTTTCTCTAAGGAGTATGCTTTAATTTTAAAAAAAAAAAAGGTACAAGTCAATTAGTATTTTGTGATCCATTGTTACTATTATAAACATTAGCACCAGCCACTATTAATAACTGATGGCTATGGATGAGGTATTTTCTGCATGTTATCATTCCATTTAATCCACACATTTACTCTTCCCTTGCCACAGTATGTGCTTGTTATTATTCCCACTTTAAAGATAAACAAACCAAAGGCAGAAATAGCAAAGAACATGTCCAGGGTAAGAGCTGGTGAGTGGGAGAGTGGGGTTTGCTTATGGGACATCAGCCCTGAACCCCTAAGGATGGCAGAAGAATGTCTACAAAGTAGGGTCTTCTGTAGGACTCTGGCAGCCAGAGCTCCTGTCTCTCCTGGATCAGTGTCTGGTGTGTGTGGGTGGCCCCAAGGAACCTATATCTTTTGGGAAGGGCAGCTTTTCTTATCCCCATTTCCTGGCCTCATTCCCCCTTCCCTGAAAAACAAAAAAACCAAAGGCACTGCCAGGAGCTTTGGCACTTGAGGAGACATGGGCAGGAGTCACCATGTGCTTGTTCCCCACGTGCACTAAATGCTTATTAGAAATATGAAAACAAGTGTTCTTAGACTAATTGACTAAAAAATCCTTGAACTTGACACAAGTTGGAAAAAATAACTGAAAAGATGCAAAAACATTCAAAAACAGCTGAGCATGTTTTCCTGGAAGACACGTGCTACGTTTGGTGAATTCTCATTACAATTACCTACTAAGGCAGAGGTGTCCTTAGCAGAGTTGTCTACCTCGTCCTTGAAAGGCTTCCAGCGGAGACAGCCAGGGATGAAGGGACCAGGAAGAAGGCTCTTGTAGGAGCAGATGGCCCACTGCCCCCCGAAGGGGGCTGGGGTGAAAGCTCTCAGCCATGTCTGCGGGGGTTGCAGGAGGAGCCCAGGAAGCTGTCAGGGTGTGACAGGAGTTAGAGCACAGGGTTTGTGGCCCAGTGGGGTGGCGTCGGCCCTGTCCAGCAGCCAAGGAGAATACCTGAAGGAAGTGTGAGTGGCTCCTGGTTAAGATTTCAAGGCTGAGTTACAGATGTCCAAGGAGATGTGAAAGTGATTTTCTGCGGGGGTCAGGATGTCCACAGAGAAGCAGAGGGGCTGGAGAGGAGGGGAGGAGGGAGCATATTTCCAGGGACCAACATATGGCTGCACTGTGGCCTTCGGTTTCTAGGAAATGGAAAGAGTGTCTGGCAGCTCCCAGAGCAGTTTCCAAGAATCCCAGTGTCTCTGGGGAGCTGAAAAGAAAGACCCAGCTATTAACCAAGGCAGAAGCAGAGGAGGCGCTGCTGCAGATATTAACAGCGAAGATGGATTTCCTCATCTTTTTGAAGCACTCCTCTGTTGTTACTGGAGTTCCCATTCTATAAGTGAGGAAACTGAGGGTCAGAGGATACAGAGCCCAGAACCCCACAGTTTGTCCTATTCTGATCCCCCTGGTCTACGATGTGTGGCTCCTGGTCCGGCCCTGAGGCTGGGTTTGCATCATGCTCTCAAAATTGCCAAGCCCAAGGAGAGCAAAGGATAGGCACCTCCTCACTCAAAGCACAGACCACAGGTCTCTAGTCTCTAACAAGCTGTGCTTGTTCCTGTCCAAGGGTCTGACAGACAATTATGTCTGATCATCTGGGGGCTGGGCCAGGCTTTGTTCTGGTTGTGACCTAGTGCCTGCATGCAGTAGGTGCTTCATAAATGGGCCCTGAACAACCACTCCCAGAGAACAACTGTTCTTCAGCTGGGGTAACCTTGGTGTGGCATGCCATGGCTCCAGGTGAAATTAACTCAGGTCACCATTTGTAGTTCAAAATGTTCAACTCAATTCCTCTTGTGTACCCCAAATCCTTCTGGTTCTCTCCCTTTACCTCCACCCAGACCTCCAACTCAACTCTGCATTTATCGCTTTGATTCCTCAATTGAAAGCGAATTGAGCCAATTTAATGTATTTTATTTCCTTTCCAGTGGATTCTTTCTGTTCAGTTCGATTTCATTTCTTCAGTCTGACCAAATTCAATTCCTTCAATCCATATCAAGTGTCCTCAATTCAGTTTTATGACTTTCACCCAATCCTGACCACTAATTCTACTTCAGTCAATTTTTCCCTTCTATCTATGCTGACTCACCTCCCTTGGGCCCTTAGCTCTGCCTGAGGGGTCCTCACTTTGAGGATAATCTCATACTGTCCTGGTTTCTTTAGCACCCGTGCCCTGCAGGGCACAGCCCACCCTGACTTGGGATGACCAAGAGGCCCTATTAGGAGGATGACCTGCAGAAGAGAGGATGCATACACATCTACTTGCTATGGGGAGAGCTGTCACATGCCTGCCACTTTACATTCTCAGGATGACCCCAAGAGAAAGATATTTTTGTCTTGGTCATTCTTCCTGTTGTAG
Organism: Dinomys branickii; assembly: GCA_004027595.1. NCBI lineage: Eukaryota > Metazoa > Chordata > Mammalia > Rodentia > Dinomyidae > Dinomys > Dinomys branickii. The sequence goes on from PVLD010003985.1 coordinate 32,795, forward strand.
AGAAAGGTACTGAGGCCTGTCCTATCCCATCCCATCCCATCCCATCCCATCCCATCCCATCCCATCCCATCCCATTCCATCCCATCCCATCCCATTCCTTTTGCCTTCGTGGAACCTGTTCAGGCCTTGAAACTGGGTCATTAATGGTGAAACTTGAGGTTGGTATTTACTTGAAAAAATGAGATCCTATTTAGGTGATAAATGTTCCCAACAGTGTCAAGTGATTGCTGTGTGCTAATCACTGTTCCAGGAAATGCAGATGCAGTGATGAGGGAGAGAGCAATGATCAGAGCCCACTGCACCTAAAGTCCACAGTGGAAGGTGGCTGTCATATGAGCAAGGTGGGGGTGCCCCTACCCCAGGCTGGTCCTCTGGTCTGGGTGGGGTGGAAGCAAGAGATGCTTCCTGGTGACAGCATGCCTGCACAGACCAAGCACTGCTGGGTGCCACTGGATGCACCAGTCATGGCCTTCCTTAGTCACCAGGGGATGATTATCAACCAGTATTAGTCACCTGCATGAACCTGAAGCCACCACTGCAGGCACAGACTTTGTTCTGAGCAGCTTTTACTGCTCTGCTTAGCAGCCTGCCTGCCTGCTTCTCATTATACTCATACTCACCACGCCAGTAATGTCAGACCAGCTCCCTTGGCTCCAACCACTAAGGCAATGACTCCTTAGTCCTTTTGGACCTACTGACTTTAGCTGCTCTGGCTAAGCCTTCTACCCCCTGTGTTTGCCATCTCGCTTTTGCCTTCCTAGCTGAGTTTTGGTCTTCCAAAAGCAATAAGACTTTGACAAGTAGACATATGTGCTAAGAGGATCATCCAAGAAGTGGAAACAAGGGTTTAGAGGCAAACACTGGCTGAAAGGAAGTGAAATTAGGGCAACACAAAGGCGGCACTGAAGAACTGGAGAAAATTGGGTACATACTTTTCCTATAGAAGGTACATATTCAGAGAATTGGGAGATGGTTTATGATCACCCCTTCCATTTTCCATCCACCCAGTTATTTTTTGTTTTCTCTGCTTCAGGCATACTTCTGAAGCTGTCCTCCTAGAGCCGAGGAATTGGAACTTCAGCACCTTGTCTCTGGACAGCGCTTCAAATAACTTTCTGCCTCCTCTCTCCGCACATCACTTACCCCTGCTGCAGCCCCCAGGGGACCCACTTATCTGATGGCTAATCTGACCAAACATTATGCTGTCAAATTCCTCCTAATGGATGGGTGAACAGAACTGTACTTTTGTCTATGTCTTAATGTCACTATGTCCCTCCCTCACCTGCCACTGTAGTGGCCTTGAAGGAGTAATGAAGTAATGCTCATCAGGTGCTTGACAAACATCAAGTGCTCAGCATCCAGAGTTCCTGCCTTCTGAGCCAAGTCTAACCTTCGTAGTGAGCCAGGGAGAGATCTATTTGCATACCTGCCCAGATCTTTCTTGGCATAAAGTCATACAACAGTCCCCAAACCCTGTGTTCCATTTGAGAGGGCCTCTGCTTCTGGGCCCTCTTAGGATTCATCAGTGTGTTTTGCCTATACATCTGCTCTGAGATTTGTGCTCCCAAGCCCACACCCCACTGCCAACTTCTCTTCAAACCCCTTAACACAGACAGTTGTGGTCCACACTTGATGGGCTTTAGAGGTTCCACCATCTTCCTGTAGAATGGCCTTGACCATTCTCCTGGTTTCCAGGAGCTCAACTTCCTATTTTGAACATTGGAAATTACAGTGTCTGACTCCTGGTGTTGTTGCACACGATGAAGCACAGCCTGGTCCCATCTGAGATCACCTAACCCTGAGTTCTAAAACGATGACGCTTAATTCAGGAATGGAAACTTCATGGTAAGGTTCCAGCAATGTGATAAGACACTGGAGACACAGGGTATTGATTTGTCTCTACCGTCTTGTTCAGCGGATATCTGATGTCCTTGACTGGGCTCCTGAGACAGTGAGCATCTGCATTACACGGGAGGCCAGAACAGAACCTCAGGTGGGAGAAATAGGTGCCTAACCAGAAGGCCTTGTGCCAGGGCTGTTGCTGCATCGTTGTGGTGACAGAATTCCAGCGACAATGTTAGAGCCAAAGTTCCACCTCATTCTTGCCCTGGATCTTGGATGTTGAGGCATCCTGTCCTGTCCACTGGCTTTGCCTTTTGGGCCAAGGATCTGCAGTGGGTGACTGCCATCTGTGTGGGGTCTTCAAGGTGGTGCTTCAGGGCCTGTAATTTCCCTATCCCGCATGATCTATGACTCATAAGAAATCAGCACAAGGTGAGTTCTTCCAGGGATGATTCATCCCAATTGAGCTGATCTCCAGACCATGCAAGAGGATGGCTTTTCATCTAGGGAAGTTCAGACCAGTAGGCAATTTCAAAACAAAGAAGGATTCCAAAGAGCAAAACTGGCCAAGAGTATCCCTTCCCTGACACACCTCTCTGGGCCCATATGTCTGTGTTCTTTGATGAAGAGGCTGGGCAACTATAGCAGGCCTTTGTTTACAGCTCAGCTATTCCCTGGGTCAGCATACCTATGGCCCCAGAGCCGTTCCACCCACTTTCTCTGTGGCAGGCTGGTGGGATTCTGAGGAGCTGGACTTCAGCACTTTGCCTCTGTGAACAGCACCCCAGGGCCCATGATGCACTGTCTCTTCACAGACACAGGCATCCAATGGGCCATCCATCAGCAGCCACATGCACCATCCACCAAGCCAGGCTTTGCTTCATCCTGTGCAACCCCAAGAGTCAGACATTCTAATTTCCAATGCTCAAGATAGGAAGTTTGGCTCCTGGAAACCAGGAGAATGGTTAAGGCCATTCTTTAGGAAGATGGTGGCACCTCTAAAGCTCCATCAAGAGTGACCCTGCGTTATGGGAGTTTGTGGAGAAGTTGGGGTGGAGGCTTGGGAGCACAGAACCTAGAGCAGATGTGTAGGCAAAGTACAGAGATGAACTCTAAAGGGGTCTAGAAGCAGAGAAGCTCTCAAATGAGGCAGAAGATGAAGATTTGCTTGAAATCTTGGTGCTGTACTAAAAGGGATAAGAAATCCCAGGAACCTCTCAAGGGCAGTGCACAGATAAAAAGGAAGATGGAATCCCAGCTCAATGCTGGTTATAGCTATTCTCTTCTGTCTCCTAGAATTTAAGTCTTGATTTTTGATGCAACTATGTGGTTGTATGGGACCTGCCAATCTTAACTTGGCCGTATCCACTGCCTACAGCTGGCTGGTACAGAGACAGCTACCCAACTCAACCTGAGCCAATCATAGTGTTCCTTGGAATTTCTTGTTACCAAAAATGAGACTCTGGACCCTGGTTTGAACTTCAGTGTGAGCTGCAGTCCTTATTTATTTCCAGGTCATGGGAGAGGGAGGCTGAACTCAGAGAGGGCATTGCATTTCCAAGGGTTGTGTTTATGAGGTCCCACTACTGGTTGGGTACTAAATATTTTTCCTTGGAGGCCTCCCTTGTCAACCAGTTCCAGGTGCTACACTGTTGAGCTCTATTCTACTGTTGTGTGGTGGACACTTGTCCCTTCCTTATACTTCCTGTGGTTTTCTTATTGTTCCCTTATGCACTTGCACAGCACCTGGCACTGAATACGCACTTAGTACTCATGGTCTAACCAGATGAATACTGGCTTTTCTGGGGACTGCTTGAATAGCTGTCCTTGGGTGTTGTGAGCCAATAAATCCTCTTTTTCTCTGTTTGTGTGTGCTATGCTTCTAGCACTTGCGACAAGAAGCTTGAAAAACAGGACATCTGTGGCCTTTAGACAGTTCTTCTCAGCACCTGGGCATCTGGTTTTATACCTGCAAAGGGAAAAGAAGTGACAGAACCACGCAGGGATGGCGGGGACTAGATACTTGCCTGCCTCTCACCCAGTTTGAGGAGCCCAGTGTGGCCATTTAGGGCCCTGAGATCCGGGCTGCCCCTCCCATGCACAGAGGGAACAAGGAAGATCTCAGCCTCCCTTACCAACTGTCTTTCCATTGGAAAGGCAGATTCCATGAAGTCAGCCTCTGACCCCCGCAGGGAGCTTCTCTAATAGTCTGAATTGATGCTCTTCTTGCCCAAAGTGCATGGAACTCCTACAGAATGTCTGGCCACGTGTCCTGAGATGACTCTGGGAGGTTGAACCCTTCTGCAGATGATCCTGCTGAAGATCAGGGAGGCCCTTGGGTTTCTCCAAGTTGCTCAGCATGTTTGTGGTCCCCCTGGAGGGAAAATCTTGGTTGGTTCAATTCCTTAAGTCGTGCTTGGGCCCTTCTGTAACTTCCCCAGAATGCTCATGAACCTCCATGATGTCACAGCATGTCCCCTGAGATGCCATCTGGATATTAGAGAGGATGACAGGCCAGAGGGGTGAGTTCATATATTGGATGTCGTGCAGCAAATTGGCAGAAGGCAAAGAATAGGCTGGCGATCTGCTCCAAGTCTCAGGCCTTGCGTTTGTCTTTGTCTGGCCACCCTCAGGGAACTGTGTGCCACCCACAAGCTAGCTGGGGCAGAGGGAGGGCTGAGGGGGAACAGCCCACCTGTGCTGCTGGGCCATGTGCTGGTGCATGCAGGAGTGACAGAGCTAATTTCCCAAACACCATCTGAACCAAGTGAATGTCGATGGGGATGATGGTTTTTTAAACTTTAAATTAGAAATTACATTTTCCTTTGCCAAAATAAAGGTGAGAAATCAATGAATCTGGTTTGGAAAGGGGCTGGAACCAGGGAGAATGTGTCTGCCAGACTCTCTTTTGAACAAAGAGTCTGGAGCCTGGTGTGTTCTTGGAGGTCGATCCCAGGTCCTGGCTTCCAACTCTCTGCACCTTGGCCGGTGGCTCATGGTGGCCACAACTGGGCAAGTAGACTTGGGCCACAGTGCTCAGGTGTGGGTAAGAAGTTGGCTGTGGCCAGAGCCTCTGTGCCTTTCCCTGGGAAGAGGGCTTGCTCCTCTTCTCTTCGGGGGATCCTTGTAGGGTGTAAGGATGCTGCAGGTACCTAGGCTGGTCCTGGGCTCCCAGGAGGCGGCTGCTATCTCATGGTCACTTTCACCAGCACTTGTACCTGCTGCAGGGGGTGGGGCAAGCTGGCTTTGTCCCCAGGGAGATCCTGGCACATGGGGTGACAGAGGCAGGGGCAAGGTTATCCAGGTGCAGGAGCCCTGCAGGGTGGAGGAAGAACAGCGCACCCTATAGAAGTTGCTTTCTCAGGTATGAAGGGTCCTTCCTCCATGGGGCACTGGCTTTGGCTTCCACACAGCCTGAAATGCCGAGTATGTGGCAGCACCATTCTCCCATGGCGTCACCCGAAGACCCTTTCCATATCATTCCATTCTATAGTTGGGGAAGCTGAGGCCCAGAGATTAGACTGCAGGTGCTAAGGCAGTGAGGAGATCTGAGGGGCAAGGGCACCCTTCCGGTGCAATCATCAGGGGACTTTGGGAAGGGGGCTGTTTGTAGTGGGGCAGGTATCTATAGGTGGCCATATCCCTCTGTTCTTTGCTACTCTTCTGGAAATGGTTTAATTTGTATTATCTGGGCCATTGCAGGCTACTCTTATGGAAGCTTCCAGAATGGAATGTGAAAGGGTAACTGGCTTATCCTTGGCAACCCCCAGCCCTGCCTCGGTAGTCTCTGGCTGGCTTCTACTCTCAGCACATCCTGCTCAGAGGATTCCCAAACTTCCCAGCCTCTCTGTGCTCACCTGTAGGCCTTCTCTGTGCCTTCTAAGCCAGAGCTCCCCACCTGTCCCCACTGCCTGTCCTGAGACCTAGGTCTGATTGGTACAGAGTAGGTTTTATGAACTGCCCAGAATCCAAAGAGCAAGGCGGGCAGAGATCTTGGCTTCAGGGATCTGGTGATGGTGGTGCCATCTCCTCTGCCTCCCACTGCTGTCAGCATGGCTGCTCAGGGTCATGGGAACCTCCCTCTGTGGGCTAAACTCTGTGCTCTGCTCTAGACTTCATGTGCCTCCTGGCCTCCCAGGAGAAGGCCAGAGGAGGGTGACCTGTCCAGCCCTTGGTTTCTCTCTGTGGATGGGTGTGGCCTTGCCAGTAGACACAGGGATTACAGGAGGCAGCCCCACCACTTCCCTTAACTGCTGGTATGTCAGTCACACTGCAGGTGGTGCAGAGAGATTTCATAAAAGGGACCACTGGCTTTACTCCCAGGTTGTGATTTTATCTCTGCACAGAAAGCTTTCCTGCCCATTCGTCTTAGATATGTGCAGATATCAGCGTGGGCCTTGTCTATCAGCTCCAATAGCTCTACAAGCCCCCTGTCTCCTGGCACTGGCAGCAGAGTGTTGATTGGAAGTGGGGGTTATTTACAGAGGTGTAGAGAGGCATGCCCAGTGTGCAGAGGCATCCCACAGAGTTCTAGCTGGCCCTGAGTATCCTCTTCCTGGACACCCAGCCCTGTGGTGATAGAGGGTTTTCCCAGAGCCAGATGTGGGGTCAAGAATATGACCCAGCCTTGGAGGGACACTTGTTGCTTCTGTTTGACAGTGTGCCTGAAAATTTCCTCCCCAGGGACAACTGCTCTGGGAAGTCAGCCTGGAAGCCTGTACTTGTCCTCTCTGGTGTTGATGACACTGCAGTCCCCACAGAGATGAGCTCAATTTCCAGGGGTTTGCCAGCTGGTTGTTAAACGCCAGTGGCTTGGAATTGTCTGGGGTGCAGACACCATGGAAACTGCCCAGCTAAAAGGCAGACCTTTCCCTTCCTTTCCTCAGTGGAGAATCAGTTCACCAACTGTGCTCTGCCTTTGTCCCTCTTGGTGCCCTAGTCATGGACAGACAAGATACTTGTTCGAGGCCACCATGACTCCATTCTCCAGTGGGCCCTACCCAACCTCATTCCTGCTCTGGGCCCTGGAGCATCTCTCCTGGGAGCTCTGCTCTTTAGAGATCCCCACTGCCTCAGGGCCAAGTGCAGAGAAGGTGGGCTGACTTTGGAAGTCCCTCCTGTCAGGCTCCCTGTTGTCTTTCAGCCTCCACAGCTTCACCCCAGGCCCAGCAGGAAGCAGGCTCCCCTGAAGTCCCTCAGTACCCTGGTGCCCTGCAGGAGGCCTCTTTCCTTCTCCATCTCTTTCGCTGGGCTGTCCTGGGATTTGGGCTCAATCTCTTTACCTGATATGGACCCAGGAGGCAGCCCCTATCCCAGCCCTCTCTGAAGCCATGGGCCATCTGCTCACCTGGCATAGACTGAGCCACCCTGGGGTGTGGACCGCTGCCTTCTGTCTGGCTTTGTGTGGAGGCATAAAGAGCTGGTGTGCAGATGACAAACTGTCTAGTCACAGGTATGCAGAAAATGAAGTACCTCTGGCCATGGTTATTTGTCTACATATCCAGGAAGAGACTTTGTGTCCCTATGCAAAGGCGAGGTTCAAGGAAAGAGCCACCAGCTGGTAGAGCACCCAGCACAGTGGGCACGAGGGAGGGATGTCTGTTGGAGCCACTGCACATCAAATTGACACTCACTTGGACTATACCTGGGTCCCAAGCCCTGAGCTCTTGGCTTGGCAGATACACTGCGCAGGAACTTCAGGGTTGGTAGCAGACCCAAAGAACACCGGATCAGATTTTTCCCTCTTCCTAGATCCCCAGAAAACAGCCACAAAAAGAAAATGACCTTTGGAGTTGGGGGTCTAAACACTTGCAGGCTGTAGGGCATTGACCAATGAATGTGGTTCTGCTGAGATTCTTTCTCATCTCACCACAGGGATGGTGAGGCCCAACCTGCAGCAAGTGCAGGCCTGTAACATGACCAGGCATGCAGAGGCTGTGGGACAGGGCAAATAGCTAGCATATGTGGGTTGCCCAACCTGAGACTGTCTGTCTGCACACTGGGCACTCCTTGAGTGGCCAGGTTCCGTCCTAAGCCCTCCACAGCTGATGTCCCTCTGAGAGCAAGGTCCCCCTTCTGCCAGGTCTCCTTGCATGAGAGAAAGGGAGACAGGAGTCTTGCCTGGCAGTGAGGCACAAATGCCCTCATCCTGCCTGGGCTGGGAGCTGCTCACAGTGGACAAGCTCTTCTTGCATGCTCTGTGCCAGTCTGCCCTCAGGACTGTGCAGGCAGGAGCTTTGCTGAGCCTGCAGGCTTCCTCCTGGGCTGCTAAAGATCTATGAGAGGCAGAGGTTCAGACTCAGCTTAGGGGAGTTTACAGAGGTTTAGCTGGGAAGCTGGGTTGCAGAGAAGATGAGAGAGGTCATGTGTCTTCTCTCACCTGCTCCAGAGGACACCGTCCATGTATGCAGGGGGACTGTCAATCTGGGGTACAAGGCTCAGCTTAGCTGCACTGCAGGCAGAATCTTGCATGTCTCAGTTCTTGGACTCCATTTATACTGTATAAAACAGAAGACACTACCTCCCAAGAGCCCCTGGCCATCAGTGGCCCAAGAGAAGCAAAGGGATAGCGGTAAGGAAGTGATTGCCCAATAGAGTTAGAGGCTGATCCCTGACCCTGGCCACACATTGAGCCTTGACTATAACCACAAGTGGAACTCTGAGCCTAGTTATACTCTGAGCCTTGACTCCAGCTGCTGGCTCCTCACCCAGGTTGTACCCTAAGTCCTGACCCTGATCAGACACTGAGCCTTGGCTGAGCCCTGTCTCTGGCACCTCTGATCTGTTCCAGCAGGGAAACTGGAGACCTGGGCATGGTGTGAACCTGTCTAAGACAGCCCCTCTTCACCTCTGGGGCCCAGATCTGAGCACAATTTCTCTCCATGTGCGAAAATGAGTCCTTGCACCTGGGTCTGGCATTCTTTTTTAAGTTTCTAGGCTTGAAGGTGCTGTCTGGTTTTCCTGCAGGAGACAGCACAAGATTTGATACGAGATGGCAATGGGAAGACTAGGGAGCTGGTGAGGCTCATCTCGCACCCAGACTCATGACACATTGAGCAGTGGGCACAGTGAGAATCATTAGCCTACTTTACAGATGAGGGAACTGAGGCCCAGTAGATGGCTTCCCTGGGAATGGGTTGTTCCTGGGCGACACAGCCTCCTCCAGCCACAACCAGCTCTCTGCTCACAACCTACTCAGGGTCCCTGTACTTCCTGGGCCTCCCACCCAGTTGTCATGCTCATAAGCTCTGGCCAGCTGGTTTCTAATGGGTACACAGGATGGTACATCATAGGTTAGAGGTCCTGCCATCTCAGAGGGCCCAGCATTCAACCTCTGTTATGACCTTGCACTGTGCTCATCCTGGGCCACGATCTATGTACGGCAAAGAGGAGGTGAGCCGGGAACTGCCTGTGTGCTGGGGCCTGCCTCCGTGTCTCTGGGGATCAGAAACTAAATCTCTCTCCATTGTCACCCACACCTCTTTCCAAACCTCTCAGATTTAGACCCAAGGCAGAATGAGAATTTCTTGGGTATCTGAAACAAAACCAAGCATCACTGTAGTAAAGCAATCAGGTCCTACCCTCCTTCTCTCCCCCTCCAGATCCTCCAGAGTCCTAGGGGCCAAATGGGCAGAAATGCAGTTGAGGTCCTGGGTCTGTGCCAGCAGGACAAATTGTGAGTCCCTGTAGTGTCCGCATGCCAGTCTCAACATACCCCCTGCTCTCTCCCCATAAATATGCAGGCTTTAAAATTTAATAAAAAAGCATAACAATTATAAAAGCTATTTACCCAGCTATATCCATCATGGGCCATGGCGTGTTTATGCCTGAACACCTGATTTTGGCTCGTAAGTCATTTTTATACCCTCTTTAGGTGCTAACGACCTCCATAAGCTGGAGGCCTGCTCAAGTGCAGGAGGCCACCTTCCCTAAGCCAGGAAGTCCCACTGCCTGTAGAGAAGCTAGAAGCCCAAGACTGGGCCTGGAGACCCTAGCCTCTGACCGGTCTCACTGGACAGTGGACAGTGGAGCCTCACCTCCTCTGGGAACCCTCCTTAAACTCTCTCCACCCCAGGCAGAGGGCTCCTCTGCCTTCCCAAACACTAGCAAGGAAAGTGTTTGGTTTCTCATCCTCTGCCGCAGAGACATGGGGCCGGCCATACACAGAACTATTTTGGTGGCCTGGGGTCCCAGGGGATCAGGTGCCTGTCCTCTTGTAGCACTACAGTCACCACTGGAACAGATGACAAGACAAGCAGGTGGCCTGTGGGTGAGGGTAAGGACACAGGCCCCACGCCTGGACCCTGACATATATATGCGAGTATCCTGCTGATCAGAGGTGGACTCAGGGTCAAGAAGACATCATAAAAGTTGGGGGATAAGAAGTCACAGTGGCTACAAGGTACAAGAGGTGGTGGAGGGGAGGAGAAAAGTGTCTAGGTTACATAATCAGCTCTTCTACCTGTCCTGACACCACCTGGCTGAGTGTTGATCTCTGGACCTCTTTGAGCTTCAATTTCTTTAGCCGTGGAAAAGGAGGATTAATGTGAGTTGAGTGAGCCAGGGTGTGGCAGTGACATCATGGTCAGAGCTGGCACACCCTCTGTCCCCTGCTTTCATTCAGTAGCGTCCGTCCATCAGGAGGCTTGGCTTGGAAAGTATGTGCAGACTCGGACATGAGCTCCAGGTGGATGTGAATCCCACTGGGGTTGTGAGGCTGGATGGGCCACTTAGTGTTTTTGTGCTCACGTTTCTTATGACAACCCAAATGCCACAGTAAATACCTTACAGAGTTGGAGAGGTATTCTTAAATGTGTATATCATAGCTGGAGCTAAAGTAGTCACATTGGATTATAACAAAATGCTCATCAAATCAGAGGGAAAAAGATCATCAGCCGAGTTTTGTCTATCGTTGCTGGATTCTAAGTTCTTCTAAAATATGGGGTGTGAATGTGGTGTGGGATAGAGCTCCTGCTTTGCCCTGGCAGTGTGAGGTGGCAAGTGCTAGATGGTCTTGGTCTTTAGCAGGCCCACAGTACACCTCCTAGGAGGGTCACCTGGGGGAGAGACACTGGGTAAAAGCTGGGTGGCAGGGTGTTTGCCATGTGTCAGGGCTCACAGTAGCTGGGCAAGCTGACTGTTAAGTAAGTGCCTGCTGTACACAAAATGATCAGCTAAGCAACGTGCACTATTCCTTCTACTTAACCTTCCCAACTTCATGCTGGAGTTTTTTCAAAACTCTTCATACACATTTCCTATTTCACCTTTTGTACCAGTGAGTCTGGGTGGTAAATTACAGAGACTCAAAACAGCAGTGGCCTCAATAGGATAGAAGCTTATTTTTCCCTCTCTGGAAGGCCTAGGGATGGGTGACTCAGGCCTGAGACAGTGGCTCTGCTCCACTGAGATCTCAGGGACCAGGCTTCTTGAGTCTTCTGTACTGAGCATCTGGCCCCAAAGCCACTTCATGGAACAAAAGGAGGGCTTCATCCCTGGTACCAGCATCCTAGGGCACAGGGAGGGAGAGATGAGATAGGAGTAGCAGCTGAATACCCGATGGGGTCCCTTGAGCTGCCCTTGGCATTCTGATCATTTATTATTAGCCAGCACTTTTGTCACGTGGTTCCATCTAGCTGCAAGGAAAGCTGGGATATGTAGTCTTTTTCTTCACAGTGTGTGTCTCACTGAACAGTGAATTCAAGAAAGGTGTGGTAGCACATTCCTGTAATCTAATTATTCAGGAGGCTGAGGCAGATGCATTACAAGTTCCAGCTTCGGTAACTTAATGAGACCCTGTCTCAAGGTGGGGAGGCTGGGTATAGCTCAGTGATAGAGTGTGTGCCTAGTATGTGTAAGGTCCTGGGTTCAATTCCCAGCCGAGTCCTGGGTTCAATTCCCAGCCGAGAGAGAGAGAGAGAGAGAGAGAGAGAGAGAGAGAGAGAGAGAGAGAAAGGAAAGAGAAGAACAGGCATCATAAAACAACCAATAGCCTCAAATGTGGCAACAGGTGACTGTTTTGGCTGTTTATCTAGGGAAGTTACCGCTTAACTGAAAGCAGGATCTCTAGTCTCATAACAGCTGGTATTTGGGGCTGGGTAGTTCTTTTTCCTGGGTGGAGGTGTTTGGCCATCATGGGCACCATGGAACGTGAGTGTCAAGCAGCATCCTTGGCTTCCACCTACCAGAAGCCAACTACCAGGTGCCAGCATCTTCCACTTGTGATAATCAAGATCTGCAGAATTCCCTGACAGCTGGGGGTAGAAGCAAATTGTTCCAAAATAAGAACCTCTGATGTAAAGCAAATACAGAAACAAGATCCCTGGAGCAGAAAGGCCTTTCAGAGAAATCAGTCCAAAATGCAGGGAAGCTTCCCTGTGCTTACTTGCCTTCCACCCTTTCCTGCTGGTGTCCTTGGTACCTGACTGCAGTCAGGAGGAAGTCAGCATTCCAAGTGCTCTCTTGAGCTGTGGGCAGAAAGCGGGCAGTGGGTTTAGTTTGTCCCAGGCGCCATGTAGACCTGGACTGGATATTGTTAAGGTGTAACACTAAACCCACACCAGGAGCTGGACATTCAGAACCAAGTAGAACTGAGTATCAAAATTTAAAAGGGGAGGATGTCTTGAGATGAGAAACAATGGGTGAAATCACAAAAGGAACAACTGGTTGAAGTATAGAAAGCCCAGATGCTTCTGGATGCCAGCAAATGTGCAAAGAACCACATGTGAAATGCAACTACCATAGGGAAAAAAAAATTTCTCCACAAACACAGTGTCCTAAGGGTTAACATCTTTAGGGTATAATAAGTTTATGAAAAGTCCTAAGTAACACATGCAGCCTTAAATAGATTACTGGCCAAAATACATGGCTTCCCAATGCACAGAAACCATAAATATAATTAGGAAGCAAACTTAGAAAAAGCATCTTCCCTCACTAGTAATAAAGGAAATGCACATTAAGACAAAGTACTGATTCTTGTTAACATTGGGAGTGGAGCATCACAGCTTGGCAATGTCCGATCTGTGCTTTTGGGCTGAAAACTGTGTGTTCATGGCTGTGCTGGGCGCAGGCCGGGACCACCCCAGGAGCAGGCAATTGGTGACATGCATCACGTTTGTACAAATGCTCTCTGAGACTGGCAAGTTAATTGCTAGGATGCTGTCCTCAGGAAGTAATCCTAAATTCAAAAATACATATTTGTAGCAAAATAATTAGAAACAACCTAAGTGTTTGAACATGGGGGAATGTTTAAGTAAACCGTGGTTTACCCACTTGAAAGAATATTACAGCCATTAAAAAATAATGTTTGCTAAGAGTCTGTACAGAGAATGCTTGCAGGGAACAAAGGAGCAAGATTCTAACAGGTAATATGATACAATTCCAACAATGTGAAATAAAGAAGTCATCACCATATTAAAAAAGGTTGTGAAACAAAATGCATTAAAAATAATGAAAGGACCTGCCTCTGAATTTTCACCAGGGCTGTTTTTGTGTAGTGGGGCATAGCAAAAGCTTTCTTTATTTTACTTAGTCTTTGTTATTTTCTAAATTTTCCTGTACCAGGATTGCTTCACTTTTTATGAGACAAGGCAGACATATATTTTGCAAAACCCTGGCTAACTACAAAATGAATAGCTATGTCTGATGATTACTATAGGAACCAGGACTACTCCGTGATTTGTAAGTTGTGAGAAATAAGTGATGGTGGCAGGGAAATCAGGCAAGATGGCAGCGTTCTGCCTTTCCTTTCCCACCACACAGGGACTCCATCCTTGGAGTTGGGCAGGTCAGGATGGTGTGAACGTGCTTAATAAATCCATACAGGCAAGAAGGTGTTGGCCTCCAGGGACAACACAGAGCAGAACACAACAGTCACACTCACAGGCACGTGTAGAGTCACATATGTGTGCTGTAAACTTGATGGATTCTTGTGTAAAAGGCACTTCCCCTGGCGCCAGTCTGGGAGAAAGGTAAGATTTCACATTAACAACACAGCAGCTGTCCTGGGTTTCAGACTCTAATTGTCACATCTGGACGGTCACTAGGAGTCCCCTTTGTGCCTCTGGTCCCAGCTTAATTATTAGTCATATCTCAGTTTGGGTAAGGCTTTGCAAGGTCACCTTGCCCAGCCCGCTCACTGAAGGGATATTCACATGCCACATGATGGGCAGCCCCAGCCTCAGACATGCCCAGATGCTCCACTCACTGCTCAGAATCTGGAAACAACCAATGGTTTGCAGGTCTGTGACACAACCAAAGTCCAGCGATAGCAAGCTGCAGGTCACTGAGAAGACTGGGGCTGCCCAAGTATGTGCTGTTTCCTGGACAATACGATAGTTACTTGGAGTCTCACAGGGATGCCATGGTTCATTAGAGTGGTTGCATGGATCAGGACACCACCCCTCTGCATATGTGGCCGGGGCCTGCAGGAGGCTGGGCCCAGCTGAGGATCACAGGCAGAGGCAGGGCTGCTACAGTGGGCCTTCCCCGCCGGCCAGATGTGGCTCCACTGCCACTTTTACCAGCACTAACCCCTGGCGCACAGGGGTGTTATGGGGCCAGCCACACGAGGACTTTGTATCTGGGCTCAGAGCATTACAGATGTGACCAAGTTAAAATTCATGAAGTGAGACTTGAAATGGATGTTAGATATAGATAAAATGTACTTGTACAAACACACATACATTTATATTCCTGTGACAGGCTATAGTTTTAGGACAATCACATGGAGTGCCTCCCACCCTCCTGTCTTGTCTACTAAGAGAGGCCTTTTTTTGCATTGTCATGGGCTGGGATCTGTGTCCTTCTTGAATTTGTGGCCACAGACCTGATCGCAGTCTCAGAGACTCCATGTGGCCCTGGAGCATGTCATATAAAGTTATGGGACTTGGTCCGGTCCTCTCGGCCACTGCCCTAGAAAACTGGTCAGTGCCAATGTCCAGGCATGAAAGGGCAGGTCTTCAGGGACTCCATCCCTAAAGACTGTCCCCACTGACGCCCAGTAGAGCGGATCTGAGTTGTCACTAAGCTCTGTCCAATTTAAAGATTTTTTAGCAAAATAAACATTTCTGTTGTTTTAAGCCACTAAGTTTTATGGTTGTCTATGCAGTAATGGGCAACTTAAACAATTCTGCAACTCTATATACCGAGGGGCCTGAGACCATGGCACCCACACATGATGAGCACACCCAGAGCTTGAGTCCAAAGACCCTTCTCCACCCTGGAGTCAGGTGTCCTGGCAGGGAGCCACAGGATATGCTTGGGGGATCTTGTGTAGGAAAGCATGGTATGCACTCATGAGAATGGGGCTGGCTTGAAGGAATCTGTTATGTTTTGGGTTTCAAATGTCCTTGCAAGCCTTGTTGTATTGAAAACTAGTGCAGTCATATGCAGAGGTGGGCTTTGGGAAGTGACTGATCATGACAATGCTAACCACTAGTGAGTTCATATTGGGATGGGTTATTAGAAGGTAGGGACTGATTGAAGGGAATGGGGCACAGGGGTGTGACATTAGGGACCCTATCTGATCCCCCATCTCTTCTCTAGCTTTATTTTCACTCTCTCTGCTTGCTGACTGCAGTGAAGAGGGCAGATTTCCTCCACCATGTCCTTCTGCCATAATGTTCCTGCTGTACCACAGCCTAAAAGCAATGGAGTCAGCCAGCCACAGACTGATACCTCTGAAAGCATAAGCCAAAACAAACTTTCCTCCCCTAAATTGACTTCAGCATGTGTTTTGTCACAGTGATGAGCAGTTGGCTGTTATGCTTGTGTCTAGGTGTCCCCTTCCCAATGCCTTATGTGATCATAGGGCTTTGTTGGAGGTGACTGAATCTAGAATATGTGATTGATTCATAGTACAGTGTTGGGATTGGGGATGCTGTGATTAATGGTGGGTGATTGCTGGATCAGTCCACTGAATGGACTGGTACCACTGTAATCCTAGTAGGTACTATGCAATATAAGGGACAGAAAGAGCTGTCTCTCTCTCTCTCTCTCTCTCTCTCTCTCTCTCTCTCTGTCTTTCTCTCTCTCTGTCTCTCTCTCTCTTACTTTTTCAGTCTTCCACAGCCATGAACTGTTACCCCCCTGCTATGTGCCACTCTGCCTTGGACCCAGACAATGGACTGAAACCTCTCCAAACCATGAGCTAAATAAATCTTTCCCCCCCTTTAACTTTGGGTGTTGGGTATTTTGTCTCAACAATGAGAAAAGTAACTAAGACACTGGTTAACACCATTAATGATGACTGTGGTCTATCACATGCCAGGAGAACAGCCAACACAGATGTACATCAAGGAGTGAGCAAGGTAAGGACATGACAGGAAGCATCATGTATACATAGAAGCACCCCACCCTGGCCCTCCACTCCCAAAACACTTACTCACTCACCAGGGAAGAAAGCAGTGTTGCATGGAGAGCCTGGAAGTTGCCTGTCACTCAGGGATCCAGGGGTGGTACAGAGTCACTGTAGACTTGTGGCCTGGCAGAAAGGTGAGCACAGCCCACTCTCATGGACTTCTGCCAAGCACAGGAGCTGGGTCTGCCATGAACATACATCACAGGGAGTCAAGTTGAGAGACATTCTCCCAGTGACTGGCAGGTAACCTTCGAAAGTCCCAAGGCTGTGAGGGCAAAGGAGGGTGAAGGAGGCTGCACTGAGGGAGAAGAAAGGAGACAGTGAATGCAGGTCTGGGAAGGGACTCTCCAGTGGCATCACTGGGAGAGCAGGCAGGTTGTGACACAAGGATGGTGACAGCCATGCACTGGTGGGTGGATTCTCCCAGAGAAGGTGTGATCATCTGATAATTTGCTATTATATAATTCAGGAAGCAATTTACCAAGCAGCACTGCAATGCTTCCTGTGTTAGAAATGGTTAACACACAATGCCCCAGCCTGCAGCTAGGAGGAGGGCTTTGGAGTGGCCACTTCAGAGTGTGTGTAGGTGGGGTGCTGTTGGAAGGGAGGAAGAGGGGTGAGAGTACTCTAGGTGGGTCCTGAATACCACATCAGGGTCTGCTGGCTTCCTGTGTAAATGGATCCAGGCCTGGGGAAAGGCTGCGGATGCACCTGTCACCAGGTATGTCCCAGGGAGTCCTCCTGCCCTCTTCCCCCACATGCCATTCTGCACTAAGCTGTGGATCTTTTCACCTTTGCCCACCAGCCCAACTAAAGTCAAGTATTATCATCTACATCATAATGTCGCCAGTGTCTTCCTGGGAAAGGGGCCTCTGTGAGGGGGCAGTGTATGCCTTGTCTCTCTGGAAGACCCTGCCTCTCTATGGGACAGGTGGGGCCACTGGCTCATGTGGGCAGTATCCCTGAGATTTCTCATGCAAAGCATGCAGAGAGGAGGACTTCCAGGAAAGGTGTTGCTATGAGCTGCTACTGTCCTCTCCTACCTTCCTGTTCCACCCCCTCCAGCCTGACATGGAGCTTTTTCCCTGATAAGGTGAGCCTTCCTTCTTTAAAAGCCAGAGCTGTGAGTGGAGGGGCTTGGGGAATGGAGAATCAAGGTATGAGAGGTCTAGGTTGAGTGCATAAGGAATGCTCTGAGACTCAGTTTTGGCAGAGGATCTGGTATAGGGGAAAAGAACATGCTGAGTTAGTGAGTGACTCAGGTTTCTTTACTAGGGTCATACCTAGCCCAGGCATGCTGTGCCTGGATCCTTGGGTTTCATTAGAATGGAAAGTCCAGGGGAGACAGCTGAGACACACATCCCTACTTCAGTGCTAAGGATCACAGAGATGGCTTGCCTGTTTCAGGGTGTCTTGTCCCCGGTCTTATGAGTGTAGAGATACCGAGACCCATCTTTTTCTAGGTCTTTCTGTGGTGTTAAGACAATACTTCCTCTGTAGGGCTTTGGAAGCACACAGGCTGGAGGTGCGGTTGGACTCTAGTCTCTTGGCTAACCCTCTGCTGGCCTTTGAATGCCAACCAGTGCCCTTTGTGGACATGTGGGGAGTGCAAAGGAGTCATAGGCAAGTGGGTGCAGGGCGAAAGTGGGATGGAGAAGTCCTCAAGCTTTGAAATGAGGGGATCTGAGTCCAGGACCTCACTCAGGTTCCTCCAGCTGTAGAGACTCTGCAGGGAGCATCACATTCCAGCACCTTGCCTCCTGCTCTGTGCATGTGCAGTGTGCAGTGCGGGCACCTGGGCCGAGGGAGGAGGGGCTGCTGGTGTGATGTGCAATGTCTTACAGTTTCCTGCTCTACTAGGGACAGTAGGGGGTCGAGAGAATGGGGACAGGCTGCAGAGTGAGAGAGGAGGAGTGTGCAAGACAGGAGACAGACAGAGGAGGTGGAGGGAGAGGGAGGGAGGGAAAAAGAGATCCAGGAGGTGAGAGAGCCAGGACCCTTCAGAGATCCCTTCAGTGGACCTCTGCTCCAGGCCTCCAGACGGCACTCCCCACTCCAGGGACTGCCTGAGAGTTTTTAGAAGTCTTGGCTCAGGGACCTTCCCGGGCATAGGTATCTCACTGGGAGTGGATGGCAGCCCTGGGTGAGTCTGGCACCTGCTCTCCTCTTACCACCCCGGCCTCTCCCTCCAGGGCAGGTCCAGGCAGCAGGGGCAGCAGCCTGGACAGTGACAACCATTGGCCTGGCCTGAGTCTACCAGTGACTCCATGGCCACCCAACAGGTTCCAGACCACTGTTCTTATCCGCTTCCCCATCACCCTCTTTGTGGAAGGGTATGGGCAGAGATGTCAAGTCCTGGGTGTGAGGTATAGGTTGCCCTGTGGCAACTGTGGGGTGTAGGAAGGAGCCTTGGGTTTCTGCTCTCCAAACAGGGCCATGGTCCTGATACCCTGGGCAGCCCTGTGGGCTGTGAGGTTGGGATTGACCCTAGGGCTGGGAAGTCATGGGTCATGGGCCTTGTGAGGACACAAGTCGAGGATACAGTCCTTTGCTGCCACGGAAGTGCCCTCCACCCAGGGAACAGACTGGATGCAAGCTGCCAAGGTTCTATTCTGGGACAGGGAGCATCCTGCCTCTAAGAGCCACTGTTAACCTGGGCAGAAGAGCCCATTGTCTCAAACGTCCTGCCCAGAGTACTTGCCTTCTTCCATCCCTCCAGGGGGCAGCCAGGTGCACAAGACCAGGCACAGATTGGTTTGTGCCAAGGGGGAGCCTCCTCTGACCTTGGAGAGTTCTCTCTGCCATGTGGTGGGGCTCTGGCCACAGCTGAGGGCTGCAGGGTGGTGGGGGGATGCTTGGCCGGGGCTCCAGCTCTGGGACTGGAGGAGGAGGCAGTGCTGCTGAGCCATGAGGCCATGAAGAGAGTGCTTGTGGCCAGAGCTCTGGTGTGCTACCGTGTGCAAATGGGGACCATGGCAGGGAGGGGCTAGTTCTGGCTAGTTCTGCCTTGGGACCTCCTCAGCATTTGGGAGCCAAGTGCCTGATGGTCCCTTCTGCTACTCAATGAGAGATGGGGCCAGGAGGTTCAGTGAGGCTTCATGCTGGCCATGGCAGGCTGGTCACTTTCATAGATGCGAAGGCTGGCACTCATAGTGGTGACTCTCTGCTGGCTGCCCTCTCCTGCGTGGTTATCAGGGAGGAGCCAGGCTCCCCCAAACCTTGCCAATGTCTGACCTTTGCAGTGGTCATGTGCATTAATGTGGGTAGGTATAGCCCCAGCTGTCCCATTAGACACTGACCTGGATGTTTCCAGAAAAGAGTTTTTATAGATGTAGTTAATGTCTACTCCATTGATTGCAAGCAAAAGAGAGTGCTTTTCAATAGCTGGGGGGCCTCACCCAATCAATGGAAGGCCACATAAATAGGACTGAGAGTGCCTGAGGTGGATGAAATGCTGCCTCAGTACCTGCCCCTGGTCCCTGCCCACTGCCCACTGCCTATTCCCTTCTGCCTGCCTACCCCTGGTTGCTGCCTTCCTGTCTGACATTCTTGCCATAAAACACTCCCTGGCAATATGGAACCTACCTCTCAGAGTGTGCATGTAACCTGCCAGCTAATTTTCTCTGGAGAGCATGGTTGCTGCTACCTCTAGTCACCCAATTCCATCCCATCCAGCTGACCACCAGCTCAGAGGGTTCTGTGGGCTAGGACCAGCAGGGGCCACATTCTCAGATCTGCATTCATAGCATGAACCTGGCCAAACAGCCACACTGAGGGAGACTGGCACATGATCAAGTTGTCCAAGGAGAGTGTGTTCGTTGCAGTGCCAAGTGAAAACTACCACAGTTAATGCACACCTAGCTATTTTCTCATGGATCTGGTTACCTGCACCTGGAGCCAGCAGGTCTCAGCTGGGTCTGCTCAGGTTTCACAGGCTGTGATGGAGGCATCTGTGGGACTGTGGGACTCACCTCCTGGGGTCAGAGAGGACAGGGTCTCTGCTGTTTGCCACCTCTGGGCTTAGGGAGGGACCAGCTGGGCTGATAGGGTGACATTCCTCTTGCTCAACTCAAAGCAACACTGGTTGGGGCCTTCGTTCCTCTGTGCCACCCTACTTGGCCCAGCCAGGAGGGCGATGTCCGGCATGTCTGGAGGAAAGACAGAATGGAAGGCCTGCCTGGCTGCAGATAGTTCTGCATGCCACAGAGTGCGGGTGTGCTGGCTGGTGGCCCATGGAGAGAGGGGATGTGAATTGCCTGGGGATGGAAGATTTTACCAGTTGTGCTTGCCAGGATGAGGCTGGGGATGTTCTGTTAATGGCTTGAAATAGAGAGCTGGTTCTTCCCTCACTGCTCCAGGAAAGGGTGTACCTGAGGAGCAGGGCAAAGAAGGGAGAAATAGGAGAGAAGGGAGAGGGAGAGAGGCGGTGGTGGAGGGCTGTGCAGGGATGATGGGGTGGCTGGCTTCCTCCGGCATTGGCAGCAAAGTCACACACTATAAAACAGCCTAACGACTGTCTCCTTCCTCACAAACCACTCTCTGCCTCCAGCATCTTCCTTGTGATACCCAAAATGTAACCACCTCCAAGCCTATCAGGGCCTCTGAGTGCTTGGAGGTTTGTTATTGAGACCCTGGATAGTCGCAAACCCCTGGACCACAGAATGACCTCTTTCAGACCTGGCTGCTTCTTTCTCTCTCTGCCTGAAATTATTGCCTGAGTCACCACCTGATCATCTGAGCCAGCTTTGGTGCTGCCTGCCAGAGCCCTAGATGGAGACACAGCCAGGGAGCCACCTATGAGGCTCAAATGACAGCCCCTTCCCTCTCTGGGCATGTATTCTTGCTTTCTCTTCTGACCCAGTTCTCCAAGGCTTGTGGGAGCCTCTGAGATTTGTCATCTGCTTCCCAGCCTCTCCATACATGCTGCAGACGAGCACCTTGCCTGAACTCAAGGAGGTCTCCCATAAACTCCTTCCAGTACCTGAATATACTCCCTGCCAAGACAGCAGGAATATTGGGCACTGAGCTGTCTGAGGGGCATTCACCATGGGATCAGGCCTCCTTCCCAGGGTGAGGAGGGCAGGGCTTCCTGGGCCACTCTGCTGATGGAGGGGGACAGGTGATCAGACAGGGGTGTAACCTGAGATGGTGGACTGGTGTTTGGGGGAGAATGGGCTCCGGGCAGTGCAGCCTCCCTGGAAAAATGATTCAGGTAAGATGATTCAGGGAAAGAGGCCCTGAGGGTAAACAGGATGGTCAGCACTGGATGACATGGTGTGGGCAGCAGGCACCACAAGTCTGAAGAGCAGCCAGAGGGCATCACTGAGGGAAGTGCCTGGAACCTAGAATGGATATGCCCAGGAACATGAGGCAGAGCCAGGACTCAACCTGGGCACCTAGTACCTAGCCCAGGACTGGTGCCCATGCACAGTGCAGCTGGTTACACCAGGTGCAGGTAGGATTGTTTTCCCACATCCAGCCCCAAAGCACTCAGAACCCAAAGATCCTGAGCCTGCAAACCAGTTGTAGTCCCACCCTGCCCAGGTTGGAATCCCAGCCTGCGCTTCTGGGCACACTTGTCCTCAGGCTGCCATGCAGAGGGGCTGGCCTTCCTGGGCACAAGACATATGTGAACAATTATGCAGACAGGGAGACACAGCTTCAGAAGCACCCATGAGTATGTGTATTTCCAAACAAACAGCCATTTCTGATATAGTCACTCTGACAACTGCAGCGTAAGGCTTGTTCTGAAGAATGCTATATCCCACCTCATCTGTGGCCCCTTAAATAAAATGTTCTTCGAAGGAAAGGTGTGAAGATGGGGTACCTGAGCCCATGGGAGTCAAACTAGCTGGGATTAGAAAGCAAGGGAACCAGAGGGCAGGGCCAAGGGCTGTCTGGGTGGGTTGGGCAGGTCTCAGGGAACTTCTCAGGGGCTTTGATTCCTCGTACTGGACAGCCTCCCACCCACCCACCTTCTCCCTGTGCCCTGTACCATTCTTCTAAACTGCACACAGTCTGGTCACTCCTCCTGGCTCTGAGCCCTTCCCTGACTCCGCTGAGCAGGACAAGGCCTGCTATGATCTCCCACCTCTGCTCCTCTAGGAGCTCCGCCAGAGCAAAGTTCCTGCCTACCATTCCCGGGCCCTCTGTATGGCTCATGAGCAAGAAGCTTGCCAGGCACCTGGGAGGATCTGAATGCTCTTCCTGACTCCACCGCTCCGTGTTCCTTGCAGCTACATCACGGTGCCTCAGACCCTGGGTACATCCTGGGTCTCCACAAAGGGCTCTGGAGCCAGGACAGGCTTCTCTCCCCTCCCTCTTCACCACCTTCTCCCCGTCACCTGCCTTTCTCCCTCCCTAACCCTTCTCTCCCTCCCACTCTCTCTCCTTCCCTCCCTCCCATTTTCTTCTCCCTGCCCTCCTCACATTGCCTGGCATGTCCTAGGAATTTCATAAATATTTGCTTGGAAGGGGAAGGAGGTGGACTCTTGGGATACCCTGCAGTGCAGGGCTTCCTGACAAGACAGCACCCTGTAGGCTTGGTATGGCTGGTCTTGGGGGTGCAGCCCTTCTGCTCTGCCTCCCTCTGAGCCTTATTCTGCATCAGCCCTGGGTGACAAAGGAAAGAACACTGGCATTACCCACCTGCAAAGTGAGGGGGTGGCAGGCAGTCCCCAGGCCTCCCAGCCCCGAAAGCTCTTCTATTTATAACACAAGCCCCGAGTTGGCAATTGCTATTCAACTCAAGGGAGGCTGTGAAATAAAATTGTGTAACAGAATTTATTCTTCCCAGTCCGCTTATTAAATCTCGCCTTAGAACATGCTCTCTGAATCCAGAGACTTCTTGGCGTCTCCATGGGGCAGTATCACCAGGCACTGTCACCTACCTGGGTCCCTAAAGCTACCTAGAACAGTTTATCAGTTGGCATCTCACACAGATTTGCTCATCTTTTGGGTAGCAAAGGAGACTCAGTGGTCTTCGGGGCTTTGGGTGCAGGAGAGGAATGGACTGGAGCTAGGCACTGGCACTAAAGTGGCCTTTAGGGTGGGCCAGGATGAGGGTGTGGCTGAGGTGTTCACACTGTGCAATCCACCTCCTCTCACTCACTGCCTATCAGTTTGTACTGTCTTCACTTGGGAGTTTCTTTCCTTTGCCCATCCAGATGCTCAGTTTCTGACCACCCAGGTAGTCAGGCCAGCTCTGCGGGCTCTCACTCCATGGTCCTGACCACCCTACCCTCCAGGATGCTACGGGCTTTACTTCCCTGAGGTTCAGTAGACTTTGGGGCCAGTGGATCTCACAGGCTGCCTCTAAAACCTAGAGCCTGGAGTAGGAGGCCATGTAAACCACGGTAGGCAGGTTACTCTCCCCTGAGCCCTCCCTCCTTCCCCATCACAGCCTGATTCAGAGGCAGAGAGAAAGCCCCATGTGAGCTGAAGAGGCCTCAGCAAATGCCCTACCAACTCTCAAATGACCCCCCTGGAGCAGCATCATTGTCCCTCAAACCCTTGTCTTCTGGGAGAGCATTCTCAGGATTCGCGCCTGTAACCCTGCCTAGGCTCTAAGCGGCAGCCCCCTGATCAGGACCCTGCATCAGTGAAGAGAGCTGTGCTCTTATCAGAATGTGGCTGGTTTCTTGCCTTGCATCACAGAAACATCTGCCCCTGCCAGTGGTGAACGGGGCCCAGCTCAGGGCTGTGGGTGGGTGAGCTGCTTTGACACTCACTCCTCTGAACCTCCTTGCCCTGCTATAGTCCTCCTAGGCCCTTGGAGCAGAGCCAGCTTTAAATGTAGACGAAGGAGGCAGCCAGCCACCTACACAGCCTGTGACAGGCAGTATTTTTAGAGCAACTTCTCCAATATTTCCTTGCAAGAGTTTGGGTTTGTGGGGGAACAAGGCCTTGCTATGCATGCTTCTCCTCAGAGGCAGCATCCACCTCCTACATCTTTGATGCATGAGCAGGTTAGACCCCATTCTACAGATAGGTAAGCAGAGGTCCAGATTTTGCAAGTGGCAAAGTCAGGATGTAACTCAGGAGGTTCTGATCTCAAAGACCCCACCTGTGGCCCAGCCCCATCTTCTGATCATTCTGAAAGGATGGAACAAGCCTTGCAGTGCCAGTGTCCTTGTGGTCACAGGGTGATGACTTTCAGGGAGGCAAGATGCAGGCAAGCTGACTTTCAGGGAAAGAGGGAGGTCAAACAGGTGTCTAGGGGAGTTGCAGCATCCAGAACCATGGACAGGGACACCGGCCTCAACCTGGAAACTCTGGCTTTGACTACAAAATAAAGAGAAAATAGTTTGAGAAGTGCCTCTGGTTCGTGGGCTGAGGCTTTTCCTTTGTACTTGGCTCTCAGCTGCATGGATGTTTCTCATATGCGGTGTTCTCTGAGGCCCACAGTGATGTGGCAGAGATGATAATCATTATAGGGCATGGTGAGGGTGGAGAGCCACCGAGCATTCTCTACCTTGAAATTCCCAGGAGCTCAGCTCCCCTTGTGAATGGTCAGTGGTATCAGTGCCACCTGTTCCGGCAGATAATATGTTGGGCTGAAAGGAGCAGGATGGCCCAGGGGAGGGAGGGACTCTACTTTGCCCCAAGGGCAGGGCCCTTGTCCTTTTAGACTTCCTATCTGCACCCAGTGGGGACTCAGTGACTCCTGGGTGTTGTCCAGTGCTATGGTTCTCAGGCCACATAAGGGGTGACTTGTGAGCAAGCTTTGGAAACAGTAGAGTGCCTGACAGTGATAGGCCACTCTTTTGCCCTACTGGGGTGACCACACCTTGGCTTCCCCAAGAGGAGCCCCTCTCCCACCAGCCTCCTGGGGTGGTTCTGAGCCTTCTTTTCCTCTTCTGATCTTGGTCACACTCTTCCCATACAGGTAATGACCAAACACCACCAGGGTGCCTTACTGGGCAGGTAAGGAAGCCATGGGCTACAAGGCATGTGTTTTTACTAGGAAGCTGGAACAGACGCAGAGGATAGAGTGGAGTATGGAGAAGTGGAGGGGGCGCCACTGAGGCTGAGACTGTGGAGCTCCTTCTGCAGTCAGGATCTCCAAAGCAACACACTTGTCAGAATTATGACCCAGTTAGGCAGCAATAACCATTGTCTATGACTGCCACGCAGACAGTGGCTGATGACATCACTTAGCTATGAACAACTGAGTGATGAGGCAGGCTGGGGTTGGGGTAGGGGCTGGTGTGGGCTTCCACTGGTGCCCAGAAGCCTTTTCTTCTGATTCACAAGTTCTGTTCATCTCCACTGGTGACTTGTCATGGGTGGGCTGGGATGGTAAGACCAATGCAAAGCGTACTTTGACTCTGTCCTTTCCCCTCTAATCCACTGGACCATTACAAGACACCTGCGTGAGTCTGCTTGCTATACTCTGGCCTTTCAGACATGTGATGGGCAATAGGAAAGGGCATGTTTATACAACCAGGTCAGGCCTGTCCCCTGCTGTGGTGGCCCAGACCCCACTCTCCCTGGCTCTCTCTCCTGTCCTCTGCTCTGGCTTTTGTGTTTGCTGTCCCCTCTGCAGGGTTGCACTCTCTGAGCACCCAGCACTGGCCAAGTCCAGCTCAGGGCTTTGTGTCTTACTCAGGTAAGGTGTCCCTAGACTCCTGCAGGTCAGGACTGGCCCACACTCTGCCCTCATGGGTCACATCAGCTGCCACAGATCATCTCTGACTCAATTGCAAGTCACTTGTGAGGTTGGTAGATGAGCATCTCCTGCTCCTGCCTGGAGTCTGAGCTGCCTTCAAGTGAGGGTCCCCTACCCCCCTCTTCTGGAGAAACTGAGCCAAATCTTCCTCACTGCTATCTTATCCACAAACTTTTCCACACTGGTGCCAATGTGCCTGTTGGCCCCCTTCCCAGACGGGATGCTGTGCTCTTGTTACACAGTCGTGGTGTGTGCATGCCTGCTCCTGTAAGGGGTCCCCAGAACCTGTTACCCCGTGTGAACATCAAACAACCTCTGAGATGTCTGACTGAGCATCACCTTCCTTTTCTCAGGTGAGGAAATGAGGCCAAGGTTGAGCAGAGTCTGCAGTAGATCCTGGTGAGGACAGGGCCTTGGGACCCCCACCCAGAACCTTGCACCCCACTCCAGGCAGCTGGATTCTCCCAAGTAGTTTTGATCCTCAAATACAGGATCAATGAAGAGTGGATCCCACGGATATGGTTGGATAGAGGGAGAGAAGATTAATTATCTCTTGTTAGCCTGGGAGTCAATTCGAGGACATTCAATGAGAAGTCAATACTGAAGGTTGTTGATAAACTGGAGGAGATTCAAACCAAACAGTGCAGGCTCTGGAGGGACATAGAGAGGTGGGCAGAGGAAGGACTGCCTGGGATGTGACTCAGTGCCTGTGTGGGGTTCACGGAGGTCCTAATCACCAGCTGTCAAACAGCATGCGCTTCTCATCCAGTGTTTTTCTGGATTAACCTTCAGTGTCCTGTTTTGCAGATGGGCACAGTGGCCTCATGGAGGCCCCTGAGCCTGACCAAGTCCACAGCTCCACTGACCAAGGCTGGGGCGGTGGAGCCATAACTGGACTGTGCCTGCCTCCTCCACCCTCCCACTGGGTCTCTTTGGCTCAGGGATTCCTCTGTAAGGGCCACGACCCTTGGCTCTGGGCCTCCTGGGCCTCCTGTGCCCTTCTGTCTGTCAGCCAGCCCTCATGGAAGATCTTACCACAGGCAGTCCTGAGAAGACCACTGGGCCTTAGCAGGAAGTCCAGGTTGTGCCTGGACCTGCCACTGCAGTTTCGGAACTGGGTGAGATCCCATCCCCCAGGCTTCTCATGAGGTTCTCCTAACATGACAACACAACATCTGCCCAGGAAGAGCTTCGGGCTTTTACCCTCTGTAAACTGGAAGAAGAGGAGAATAGTAATGCCATCCTCTTGGGCTATTTTTGAGGAACAAATGAACCTCACTGTGCATACTGTTTTTGTCCACAGCCTGGACTGTGCAGGGTGTGCAGGGTGGACAGTTTCCCCCATGACAATAGGGGAGGGGAGGCATGGGCCAAAGTGGGGGAGCCTGTGCGGGGAGTGGGTGGAATGGGTTGGGGGCTGGGTGGCAGCTGGGCTATGTGGTGAGGTGCTCAGGGACCTTGAGCAGGGCCGGCTTCTCCCAGCCCTGAGTGCTGAATCTGCAGGTGAGTGCCTTGGTTTCCTGGTGGCCTGCCAATTCCCTGGGGCTATGGACCAGCCCTGCCCTGCAGAGCTGCCTGGCCTGGTGTGAAAATGAAGATTGATCATGGCGGAAAGGCAGCCCCGGCTCTGCAGAGCCAGCCGGGAGTTGCAGAAATACAGAGCTTCATTATTATTTTAAGTGTTACTCAGCTGCTTTATTGAATTCTCCAAGTCAGGAAAAATTCTGGCGAGATAAGAAGTTGACATTCTCAGAAGCAGCAGCAAGAACTGTGCAGGCGGTGGGGACAGAGCGCAGCGCCTGCTTGGCATGAGAATGTCTCAGCCTACCGCCCGCCACCCACAGCCACGGGCACACGGATGGCACGCTGACTCAGGCTGCAGGAAGTGCAGCTGGTCTTGTGTACTGGCTGGGCGGCAGTTCTGGAGAGAGCCCAGTCACTGTCCACCCCTCTATGCCTGCCTGCCTTTGTTGAACACTCACTACGTACTGGGCTGGGATACACTTATTTTTGTTCTCAATGCAGTGATGGGGACATAACAAGGCAGCACTAGGGAGCAGTGTGTGGGGGCAGCAGTGGAATGACAGCAGAGCCCCCAGGTGGGGCAGCAGCCTTCACAACGTCTCCAGTTACCCAGGCACAGCCCCGTCTGCCTTGCTGTCTTCCAATGCCTCTGTCCTGGAACACAGCCAGGCATGGAGATGATCAACACATACAGGAATGTGTAAAGAAGAAATGACAATTCTCCCTGATAGCCAGAGAGAGCCCTGCTCCGGTCTCAAGGTTTTCTAGCGGAGGTTATCCTCAGGGGTGATGGACTGGATGCAGGTCCCTTGGGATGGCCCAGCTAGCCAGCATAGCAGGAGGCAGAGAAGGAGGCTGGGGGCTGGCCACCTCCTCAGACCACAGCTTGAGCCTGGCTTTAGGTCGCAAACAAAATAGGTCCTAAACTAGTATTTTCTGGGAGCGAATGAACGGTATGTCTCTGACACAAGGACAGCAGAGGGATACAGGTCTAGGATCCATGTCCTGGGTGCAGAGTGTCTTATGTCCCTGAACAAACTGAGATGCAGATCACTGTCCTGTCTGCCACTGTGGCATTTCCCTTGTACACAGACATACAGGTAGATGCAGGCATACATGGACACATACATGGGCCCTTGTATCAACACAAGGGATGCATGTGCACACAGGCCATGCCCCTCCTGGACACTCACTCCCCTGCACTACCAGCCCCTTACCCGGTATGCCCTGGCCTCCATGTGAGCACACAGATGATGCCAGCTCCTTCTCAGAGGCTATGTCTGAGCAGAGAACTCATGCATGCACCAGGTGGATGTTCAGAGTGTGGCCTGGCCCATCAGCCAGGGCAGTGGGTCCTAGTGTAGATGGTGTGTCAGGACCTGAGCTCTGGGGATGCACATTGGCTGCAGCTCAGCCAGTCAATGGTGTCCTGGGAGGCAGAAGAGCGGCTAGCTACACACCCTGCATGGTGAGTGTGGTGGCTGGTGTGGACTTTCTTACAGAGTGAGCCATTCACACACCTGCCTGGTGCTGACAACTCATCCCTGTGATGCCTTTGTCTAAGGACTAATTCATTCCTAGGACAGAGAGATATTGGGCACTGCTGCTTAGGGTCTTCATGAGGCATGGGACTGAGATCATGGCGGGAACTGTCTTCACAGCTCATCTCGCAGGTCTCAGGCATGAGCTTCTGTCCACTGCCCTGTGCCACCTGGGCCTCGAGCCTGGCTTGACCCTTGTCCTAGAACTCGCCTCCCTCCTGGCCCTCCAGTCCTTGTACAGGCAGCTCCAGGGTGGGGTTCCTCTGTGCTTTTTCCTGTCGCCCTCAAAGGCCTGCCTCACACCACGGCTGAAGGAAATGCCTCCCTGAATCAGCTGACCTCACCTTCCCTGGGGTTTTGGACTATAGATTTCCAGTCCCAGCCACTGAGGCTTCCTTAGGGTTTTCCCTGCCCTGGGTTTTTCTCTGGCTTCTGGGCATAGCTACCTTTCCCACTGACAGGCGCGGTGAGGGCAGGGACACTGGCTGCCTGCATTCCTGGCCCAGGGTAAGCATTAATAGTGGAGTGAGTAAGATTATGTACTGTTCATTATCAGTAGGTTATTGTTCTCATGATGGGTGGAAACACTGAGGCTTATAGAGGCCCTGGAAAGCAAGCCTACCTGAGCCCTGAGCAGGGCACCTGATCACTGTGCATGGGTACTGGTATGCGTACTGATGGATATGACCCTGTCCTTTGTTTTGTGGATCCCCAGGCGACAATGGTGGAAAGTTATCCACCAAATCACCTGGGCTCCTGATCACTGTGTACAGGTACTGGTGTGAGTACTGGTGGAAGGGTAGGCTGGGGTAGGAGTGAGCCTTGGTGACCATGGCGGGGCCTTGTCCTGGCAAACATGGGAGGAGGAGGGAGGCACAGTCAATCCTGGAAGCTGCATGGAAGAGTGGGCATGTGGGGCAAGAAGGGCAGGGCCTTACAGGGGGTGAGATGAGGGGAGGGGGATGATGCAGAGGCTGGAGTTCCTAGTGCCACTGTCACACTGTCCTTGTGCTCTAGGGAGCCACACAGGACACTGAGCAAGGAACAAGGGATATGCATGTTACTTTAACCTCACAAACCCTGAGGACAACCGGGTCGTGCTGTAGGATGAACTAGGGCTCAGCAGGGATAAGGGCAACGTACAGCTTGTGCCCAGCATGGACCAGAGGGCTATGTACTAATGAGGGCTGTAAGTGGAGCAGTTAGGAGACAAGATCGTCTGTCAGTGGTTCTGATAGTGGCCCAGGGCTTTCAGAGTCCTGAGACCTTTTCAGAGGATCCATAGTTCCTGGGGTCTCTTGTTACTGATCTCAACCACAGCAACACCTAACTGGGAGCTGCAATGGTGTGGCACTCCACCACTCGTCTCTCTTTCTTCTTTTGGTTTCAGAAAATAGAGTAATTTTCATAAATGTATGGCATGTGTGTTAGCATGTAATGGGTCTAGTTTAAAATGAATTAATATTTTTAAACATGCTGCATTTCATTTCTAGTACTGTTCAACATTATAGATAGAATGTGCTAAACAAATGGTTTCTGGGTTGGTCTGTGAGTCTGAGGTGTATGTGCGATCCTGCAACTATAAAGGGGAGGAGCATGGACTGAAACCTGTGGTAACCCTGGGGCTGCTACTCTGTTACCCTGAATAGGTCCATTATACTCTTCTGACCCCTGGGAATTTGTTTTAAAGGTGGCACTGGGGACCGACCCAAAGGCTTGCTGAGCCTTGCACAGGCTTGCTGAGCACTGTACTGTTGAGCTATATCTCCTCTCTTGGATGTGTTTATTTTGGTGATCTCTGGTACTCACAGCAGAGCGGCCCTGAGGTGGGGGCAGAGGATGGTTGGGCAGGAGCAGTATCAAGGAGAAGAAATGCTATGCAGAGTTGGGGAGAAGCGGGGAGCCTGGACATTTGAATCCACAGCACCACCTGACTGCTCTGGCCCCCAGCAGACCACAGCCCTCGATTGGGGGTGGAGGCGAGGAGGAGCTGCCTGACACCTGCTAGATTTGGTTTATGCTTCTGTGGAAATTTAAGAAGGGAAGTGCCGTCCTCCCAGCAGGGCCAGAGACAGGAAGGGGAGGGATCCTCCTTGCTGATGATGGCTTCGGAGATAATCTCTCCCGGATATTGACAGCACAGTCTGCAGGGACTTTAATATTGTGGCTCCACAGGGACACCGAGATGTCTGCCGTTGCTAAGCGGCTCTGCATCCGCCAAGCCCGGGCGTGGGAGGAGCCGACTCAGCCACCCATCTGCCCTTCCTTACGCAGCTCGCTGGCTCCTTCACTGACTCATTCATCCATTCCACCCTCTTTCTACGTACTCATCCAACGTCCATTCACTCACTCAGCCATCTGCCTATCACTGCATCTGTGCATTCACGCATTTACTCACCTACTGGGCTACTTTGTCATCAGATCTGACAAGCTTCTACTATGCACTAGGCCTCTCAAACACGCACCTCTGCCAGGTAGGCACTGCCACCTTGGTGGACAGGCTGCACTGCCTACTCAGAGGCTCTCTTCAGTGGGAGTCAAGAGAATAGGGGTCAAATCTGGCTGACCTTGGCTCAGCAGGAGCCCCCAGGGCTGGACATTCTTATCTCTGACAAAGGGCTGCCAAACCCCCATCCATCCACCTCAGTGCCGTTGTCCCACTATGTGAAGCTCGCTTTGGTGGGGGCACCACCTCGATTTTCCTAGGAGCAGCCCCACAGCTTCCTCATGACCTTGAGCAGTCTCCTTTGGAGGTCTCAGTTTGCTTGTGTGTTACACGGGGGCTCACAACCCACAGACTCCAGAACTTCCAAGGTTTGCGGTTCCCTGGGAGGCCAACTGAGTTGGGGGCACAGTTTTATTGTGGGGCTGAGGCATGAGATTTCCCAGTGCATCCTTTACCTGGGACCACGTGGGTGGCCCTGGAGAGCCTGCTCTGAGGTAGGAGTTCCAAGTCCACCCTGAAGCTCCCACCACCAGACCTGGAGAAGAAAGTGAGAAGGTGCATTAGGAAATGATCTGTGGCTCCCCAAACAGAAGGGACTATTGACATGGTTATTTTTAGCATTATTAAAATAAGTCTGTTTTGCTCCTTTTCTTTGCTCCTCTCCCTGGCTCAATCTCTGCTTCCAGATTGAATGTGTATGTGTGTGTCCAGGCCCAGACGCCCAGGGAGCCGCTGCAGAGCAATCAAAATGTTAATGAGCCCCTGATTGTGTCTCTGGTTGTCTCCTTCCTCCATTCCTCTGCCTTCCCAAATGTCACTGGGCCCTGGTGGAGCCTTGGGGAACAGCACCCATCTGTTGGAAAATGAGACCTCAGCTTAATGTGCCATGAAAGCAGTTCATGGGATGCTTGGAGAACACGGGGCTTGGCTTTGCCCTGATTCCTACCTCTGGTCCTCATCTTCGTAGCTTCCTCCTGTCAGAGGTTGGATTGGAGAAGCGAAGCTACTGTCCATAGTGCTGGAGGCTGACCCAGACCAGGTCCCTAACACTGGGAAGTCGGAGCTAATGCGGGGTTGGACAGTCTCTCATCTAAAACCATCTAAGACAGAGGAAGTGGAGGCCATGAGACAGGAGCCTGTCTGGGCGGGGGTCACTGTGCTCCCTCCTGCAGCTCTGTCTCTGAGCATGCCATTGAGGCAGATAACAACTGCTCTGAGATAGGACAGGCAACCCTGAACTGTCCTAACTGCATAACCTGTTCACACATCACCCTGTTGCCTGTTCTGCCGAGGACTGAATAGAGATGGGTCACTATGGTAAGCAAGAGTGTGCACAGGACAGTCATCATGAGCTCTGGGGTAGGGAGATAGGTAACCAAATCATGGACTCTTGTGAAGTGCCAAGGATGTGCTGCAGGGCACAGGAGAATGTGGTACCAGGGGGACATTGATAGAGCATCCACTTCTCAGGAATGCAATCTCAGGCAATGGGAAGAGCCCATGTAAAGGCCCCATGGTCATGCATGACCCTCCAAAAGAATCAAGTGTGCTGGCATTGACATGGCTGGGGTATCTGGGTGAGACAATGGAGGGGGCTTTGGCTGTGCTGGCAGGACTGGTAGCTGTGGAGCATGGCAGCGGTGGGCCAGGAGGAAGCAGAGGCAGCAGGCAGGAGATGCAGACATCTGGGGAGAGGCAGTCATGGTGGCCAAGGTGAACACGGTGATGGTAGAGAGCAAGGACATCAACAGGAGAGACACTGAGGTTTGCTAACCAACACAGCCCTTGTCCTGGGTCAGGTGAGAGGGTGAGGAAGCCAGCTAGGCAGAGGCATGGCAAGTGGAGCCCAAACAAGTTCAGTGCCACCACTTCCATGGGGACTGCTCAGGTGAGGTGAGAGAACTTGGCTGGCAAGGGCGTGGCTAAGCTGGACTTGCTAAGCATATGCATGTTAGCTGCATCCTGCTCTCCATCTCTTTCTGTGTTGTCCCTTCTGTGTGGCATTAGCTACCACCTGGCACAATACCTCCTAGACACTTGTCTCTGGTCAGGTGTGATTCCACTGAGTCTTCCTGGTCACAGCTGGCCCCCAGCACCCCACTCCTACTCATAGCAGGGGCTCACAGAATAAGTGTTCCCTGTCTGAGTGGAGGAACCTCAGCCACCCCCCCGGGCACCCATCTGAACACTTAGCCAGGAGGTACAGTGTAGCCAAAGCTCTGAGGACTCTTGCTTCCCTGGTGTCTCCCCACACTCACGAGAGCCTCTGACCTGCCTAGCCCAGTAGCTCCAGCATACATGGGAGTGGGTGACAAAGGGCTGGGGTCATCTGTGAGGGTTTGTGGCTTCCAGACACAAGGCAGGGGACTCTTGGGGCCACACTATGAAGTCTCTCACGCACCTGACAAGCCTACTCCCTCATCCCGCCTGTCCTCAGTCTGCCCTGGGTTGAGGGTCAGGAGACCACAGGTCTTCTAGAAGCCTAGGAGAGTGGTAGTAGGGACAGACTAGAGAAGGACCTCTGGAGTTTTTGGTGAGAGCAGAGGATTCCTGCTGTTCCTGCACCTTCCATGGGATCCTGGTCTCAGAGTAGTGCTCTGCCCCCTCCCACAGAGGCTGGTTGTGACAGGGACATTATTTTTGCATTAAAGCTCTGTGCCCTGACATCTGCTCATCTGGCAGATGCAAGTGCTCCCTGGCACAGCCAGGGCCAGTGACAAGGAGAGGAAACACACCCTGGGGAGGGCAACAGGGTCCCTGAGGGTAGGTTTTTGGATTTGACACTTGGGAGCACAGTGGGGGTCACATTATGATGCTGGTGCCTACAGCTGTCTGTACTGGATAGGCATTCATCCCATCTGGGCTCCTGGGTCATTCTGCAAATGGGCAGGGGTGTACTTACCTTCAGGTGAGGCGCTGAGGCTTCCATCAGTGTTAGTATGCAAAGCTATGGCCCAGTGTTAGTATGCAAAGCCACATGTATTATGCTCCCCCTACCCTGCTCCCCATCAGAGTGCCCGCGAGGATTCTTGCCCAAACTGAAACCTACTCTTGGGTTCTGGCTGGGAAGGCAGCTCACAAGGCCAGATGTGGGGTTACTGCCAAGCATGGAAATGTCCACTCAGCTTTCCTCCTGATTGTGACCTCCTACCCTCATCAAGATTCTCCAAGTGCTCCCCCCTTTGCCCTGCAGGGTCCCAGCCACAGTGTGCCCCTGGCAGCCTCGCTTTGTGAGCCTTGGATCCTTAAAGCCTGACAAGGCAGCTTGCCGGAAGGGGTGGGTGTGAAACAGGAAGTCAAATTAGCCTAATGCCCCAGAGACCCACTCCTCTCCATACTGTCTACTTCTAGCCCACCTAGCTAGAAGCTAGCTGGGCACCTCCCACCCCACCCTGCTAAGGCATTTTGGGGGGGCCGCTGGGCTGGTGCCCTAATCTGAGAGCACAGCCTCCCCTTGTCTGTGTCCAACGCGCCGCAGCCTTTCAGCAGCCCCTTCATTCAGACTGTCCCTCCGCAAAGTGGTGGCTCCACTTCTACTTCCTGGCCTTCCGAGGTCCCACTCCAGGCCAGGCCTCTCTGGGCCACCTGGCATCTTTGGACCCCCTCAGGACTCTGGCTTCTGCTCCCCCAACCCTAGCCTGCTGCCTGCCCAGTTCCAGGTCCCCGTGGCTTCTGATTCGCAAACCTCCAGCTGTTTCCTGACATTCTCAGGGTAATTCATTCACAGTAGCATTAATGTGTTTTAAGACCTCAGCCTCCTTTCCTCTCACTCTGAGCCTGGGCTGTGGCCACCAGGCTCTTCTCAGGCCTGGACATGCTTGTTGGGCCTCTGTCCTGCCCATGTGCTATGGGTTTTCAGTCCTGGGCCAGATGTTCCCTTTCTGAGGCCTCTGCCCGCCTACTACATACCCCCTGTACTCGTACTCCTGAGGGCTCCCTTAGTTGTCTCTGCACAGCACCCTGAGTGTGGCCTGCTTCTACCGGGCCCTGCGCATGTCCCAGGGTAGCTCTGTGCCAGGCACAGGGGAGGCGGTTACTGGGTATCTGCTGACTGCCTGGACATGCGAGCCACAGGCAGCAAGTGCCTGAGGCCACCTCCTGCCACGGTGACCTCTGCTCTCCTTGGATGACAGAAGCTGAACCCAGAGGCAAGATAGAGCCTTTACATTTGCTCCACTCAGGCTAGCGGGGAACCAGAGGATCCAAGAGGTTAAGAGGCTGAGGTTGCGCAGTAGGCAAGAGGCAACCAAATGAGATCAGCTCTAGGCGCCGGAGCCGGGCCAGAGCCACAGTGAGCCCTGCATCTGATCTTAATCACTTCTCCCTCTTTGTGGGGGGCCTTAGGCAGCTCATTCTGTAGGCCTCTCCTCTTTGAAGAGAGGGAGGCATCTGGGCAGCGCTTTCCCACTCCTTAGGGCCAGCTGTGCACCGTTCTAAAAAAGCACTTTCTCGGCCCATGCAGGTCCTTACCTGGGCCAGACACCTGTCACTGCTGGAGGGCTGAGAAGGTTCTGTCAATGGCATTGATACTCTCAAGTCTCCTGATGATTTCAACAAACATCCACTGAGTATCCACTGTGCAGCGCTCTGGGGCCAGGCCTGCTTTGCAGGAACGTGTATATTTTGTAGACTAGGGGACCTCTCACCCTC
Source organism: Dinomys branickii (assembly GCA_004027595.1). NCBI lineage: Eukaryota > Metazoa > Chordata > Mammalia > Rodentia > Dinomyidae > Dinomys > Dinomys branickii. Next base: position 68,824 of record PVLD010003985.1, read on the forward strand.
CACCCACTCTGCTCTGGGTACCTTAAGACCAGGCCTTAGTACATAGTGGGGACCCAGGAAGTGGCCCTTTAATTGCATGAAATGGGAAGGAAATGTTCGCAATGCTCCTAGATGTTGCCATGGAGACCCCACTCTCCCTGCTGCCCCTCCTCCTCCTTGCAGCCTCCAGGGAAGAGGGGTCCTCCCTGAATAAGACTGGTAGCTCTGCAGGGGCCTCAGGGGTCTGCTGTCCCTGGAAGGACTTTCCTCATTCTTCGGGGCTCCAAGCCAACAAAAGAGCCACCTACCCAGTGCAGGAGCTTGGGGAAGGGCATAGGGTGGCAGACTCCTGAAATGGGTCCCGGGCTGACACAGAGATGGTCACAGGGGGAGCCAAGCTTCCCAGCTCCCTTGGGCCCCAAGAAGAATCTGAAAGGTTTGGAGATACCTGGGAGGTAGGAGAGCTAGCTGGGTCCTGCAGAGCCACAGATGGTGATGAGGAGGCCCAGAGAGCTGGCTGTCACCCCCAAAATAGCAACCTTCCTAGCGAGGAACTGCTGGCTGGGGCCTGGATCCAGGAGTGGAAGAAGGCTCAACTGCCCCAACCTCATACTGAGGAAGAAAACACAAGCCCCTGGGTATTTTCTTCACCTGGGACAGGTCTGGGGTCCTCAGCATCACCTTGTGGTAGCTTAAGTGAGTGTGCGTGTGTGTCTGCACACACATGTCCTGTGTGCAGATGGGACTGTGACTGTGACCCTGTCGCTTGGAAGCATTGCTTGCTTGTAAAGCTGGGCTGTGCCTGACATGTCTCTGGAGCCTCCACTGGTGCCCTCCACTCTGAGCCAGGCTCGTGCTGAGGAAGGGGGCTGCGGCTGACAGCCAGGCAGATGGGTGCTTGCCTGCCCCCTGGGGACCATGTCTGGGAGGACAGATGCTAAACTTCCCAGGCACCACATAAGTGTGACCTAATTACCATGGTCAGAGTGGGCTCCCAGGAGCCATGTTCATCAGCCAGTCCTTGTACACAGGCTGCAGAGTGCATGGGCAGCAGAAAGGGCCAGATGTTGGAGGATCCCACTGTGGCCTGAGCCCCTGACCCTTCACTGACTTCTGCTCACTATCTATGGCCTCAGGCCTCTTCCTGAAAATTACAGACCCCCAGGAAAGCAGCACCCAACTGACATCCGTACATTCCTTGCAGGGACCCCTGCTTTAGGATTGGGAGACCAGGGAAGCCCAGGGCTTCAAGGCACTCACCACTGCTTTCTCCTGTGAGGGAGGAGGCTGTGGGGCCACCGTGGCCCATGACATTCTGCTATGTGGCGTCCACACCAGCAATCCCCACCCAGCCTTATCAGGGAGTGGATGGGTGGTTTGGCCTTACCCTTGGGCTTCTAGAGCCCCTGCTACATCCACCATAATGAGTGCTGGATGCTGAGGGAGGAAGCCCAAACCTCAGCAGAACATGTTTCACAGGCATTTCGTCACCTGCTAAGTCACAAGCAGCAGAAGGGTGATGTCCTGAGTTTGTTGTGCAGGTCATGTGTACACCTACCATGTGCCTGGAGTAAACCACAGCTCCTGTCTGTCCTTCAGTATCTTCATCTGCACAGTGTGGGGCAGGCCATGCGGTGATCCAAGCCCATAGGACTGGGACATTCTGGGAGCCCCATGTGAGGTGGGCAGCCTGTGCACTGCTGTCTTACTTGAAATGTCAGTGCAGAAATTAAAGCTCTCTGGCATGGTGTGGTACGTGATGACTTATTAGATCCTCAATAGTTTACTAAGGAGAGGGAGTGGGAGGGGTGTGCTGCCAGCCTTCTGAAGATGAGGCCCCTGATGGTCACAGAGGTGTCTTGCAGGTCAGAGAATCTTCTTGGAGGGTGGTGGGCCTGTGCCTCGGGCTGGGTGGTGTGTCCCAGAAGAAGAAACAGCAGGAGTGGTGATGGTGATACTCCTACATTGTCCAGTAGGAGTTGTGTGCCAGGCTCCGGGGTCAGCTGAGGGCTCAGAATCTCCTACCCCCAGGGGAAGTGGGACCACCCCATCCACAGAGGGTGTCATCAGAGGGGTCTTGTTGCCCCACCTTCAGCCCCAAGGCTGGACTCACACCCATTGATGCATGAACTTCTGGTTCCCAGCCTGGCCAGGCACAGCTGCAGACACCTTAGCATGTCATCTAGCAGAGGACACTGGGCAGAGGCTGTGGGAGAAAATTCTGTGAGAAGCTGTGTGGCCCTGGGAAAATTGCTTTATCTCTCTGTGCTTTAGTTTTCTTAACTAAAAGGTCTTCTCCATTCCTAACCCTTCTTGCCAATTTGGGTCCCTCTATGCCCTGCAGGGTCCCAGCCACAGTGTGTCCCTTTGTATAGTTCAGAGCCACTTCTGTCTACCAAAGTCCTCCTGGCTTTTCTCCCTCAAGCCAGGGCTGTTCTCTGTGCAGTTCAGTGCAGTCCCAGAGGTAGGTGGAGACTCAGGTTTATGCCCTGGAGAGTCACCAAGTTGCAATAGCATGGGTAGCAGCTTCTGGCTCAGGGAAGGAAGGGGCTGTGGAGCAGAGGGCAGAGTTGCTTACATTAACTTCCAGAGGCCACGTCCTCCACAAGGGATGCTCCTAACTCAGCTGGAGCACAGACAGATGACTTTTAATAAAGCAGCGTGTTCAACCCTGAATTGCTGCAACTGTAGAGGGAAGGGGTAGTACCTCTTTGCTGCCACTGTTCCTCCAGGAGACACCAGGCAGCCGTCTTGTTTGGAGGGCAATTTGTTGCTTCAAGTTGTCTTTGGGTTTTCAGAAGCATAGGCCTGTGGTCAGGGTGGGGACTGAGTAGAGGGTGGCTGACCAGGTGACCCTGATGATAGGAGAGAAAGGAGAGAGGAGAGAGGAGAGAGGCCTTGGGCCTGGAGGCTGAGTCTGAGGTGGTCTGCTGCACTCAGTGAGCACCAAGCCAGTCCAGGCCGTGAATGCTTTTGAGACCCTAAGGCCACCATCTGAGGGTTGAGAACCAACTTGGGCTCTAAGCACAAGAGCATGGACCCCTGGATAAGGCCTGCATACCAAGTGTACCAAATCTTCTGAAGTTCCTGGGCCCTTCCTCAGTTTCCCTGACATTGCCCTGGGACTGAAGCCTTTGGTTATTGGACTGAGTCCCTACTCTGCCTTGGCTAGGCCTGCTGTGAGTCCATCTACATGCTGAGGCCTCAGGTAAGTCACCTTTCCTATTGGCCTTAGTTTCCTGATCTGTAAGATGGGCTCCTCCTTATGTTTCCAGCCTGACCTGCAGGACGGTTGTGGGACCCAGTGGGACCAGGAATGTAGTAGTGCTGTGTTCACAGACTGCCCACGAATGGCAACAAAGTGGGTAGAATCCAGGTATGGACCCCTCCCCTGACCTTCCTGATGGACTCACTGACATCAGTGGCATTGCCAGGACTTGGGGCGCCCCCTCTCAGGCACCCATTCCCTGGGGAATTGCACAAGAACATTTTATTCCCTAGATCAAGCATACAGCTGTCACGCCTAGGGCACCTCCAGAGGCCCTCTCATTCATCAGAATCTCTGAGGGCCTTAGGACACAGTTGTTCCTTCCAGATGTGCTCCTGCTAGTGGTGGGTCCATCTGCTTATGCTGTATTGGAGTATCCTCTTGGGAATTCTTACTTATGTCCCTTCTCCATGGAGACACGGCAGGGCTGCATCCTCAAATATGGGGAATGCAGGGTCCACATCTGGTCTCTCTCTCCTGCCTGGATCCTCTTCCTGCCCCTGCCTTGCAGGCTATCCTGGCCTGGGCTCCTGCCTCCCTAGAGTGCCCCATCTCCTGATTTCAGTGTGTGTGGCTGGCCAGCTTCACCTGTCAACCCCTGAGCTTGAGGGCTGGATTTATTCTGCTGGGCTTTGATGGCTGGAAACCCACATGTGTTCTGGCTCTTGACCTTCCACTATCCCTGCCCTTGCTCACAAATGTCACCCACAGGACAACTGGATATTCCTCATCCTGGCTGGTCCTCAGCCCTTCTCTCACTTAGCCTGGCCAGGCTGAGTCATAGGCTTTCTCTTTCCGCCATGAGTGCAAGCAAGGGGGAAAAATGGGAACCCAGAACCCACATTGGCCTTCCTTGTTTATTCTGCTGAGAAGCCAGTTAGAGGGACATATAGGACTGGTACCATTTGAGCCTGGCCTTGAGAGATAAGCAAGAAAACCCTATCAGCAGGAATGTTCACTAGTGTTTATGCACTGCATAGTGTGAGTGTGGGTGGTCAGAGTGCCTTCTCCACCTGCCCTGTACCCTGTGGCCTCTCTCTGCCTGGTTTCCTCGTGGGATAGTTGAGATGTCAGGAGATGAGTTCATGGATGCCAGGAGTGGAGGACAAAGTGAGATGCACAGATACCAGGACTAGGAAGAGAGCAGTAAACACCAGCTACCACCACTGATTTCCATATGCACATTATGAGCTCCACTTGATAACTTTGAAGACTTAGGAGTGTGTAGGGGGCACAGGAGGACCCGGCAACCAGAGGGGCAAACTCCTCATCCAGTGTTCAATCTTGGGTCCTTGGGCACTGGTGACTCCACAGGCTGATGAAGCAGGAGGGATGGACAGGGAAGCTTGGTGATCGATGAGTCCTGATTGCTGGAGACAGCGGGGTATGGTCCCTCCTTGGGAACAGTCCCAATTCTCCCTGTCATTTTCCCTGGTCCTTCTCCTTCACTCAATCCTGTAGAACTCTTCCCTTCAACCTGCCTCAACCTCCAACCTAGTCCCATTTCTCAGGAGTTGGCCTTTCTGGCCATGGGGTTGGCATACTCATGTCCTATTCTAGCTCTTCCAAAGATGGCAAATGAAGGGAAAGAAGGCTCTGTGGCAGGTGGCTGGCATGAGATGCTGGAGACCAGGAAGGTGAACAGATTTACCCTAAAGCACCCAGTATGACTGGCAGGTGGGTGTGCCCGACCCTCTCCCCGGCTAAGCAAGAGCAGTGTGCTATGGAGGGTTGCTCCAAGGCCTCCGGTCTCTGGGAACCACCTCAGGCCTCTCTCTTGGCCCTTCTATGCACAGTACCGTCTCTGGCTCACAGGGGGCGCTGAGGCCCTGCGGCTGGCTTTGCGCCTGCCCAAAGCCTGAAAAATGCGACTTGTGATATGCAAACGCGCTGGGCTGTGTGTTTTTCCAATCAATAGAAGATGCTCAGTCCCCGAGATGTCACTACCAGAGTCTTCACACATCTGCATCGGAAGGATTCCAAATGCAAAGTCTTTTCCTGTTAGGGAAAAAAAATGTAAAAGGAGAAAGGGAGAATTTGCCTGACAGATTAGAAAATGTTCCACTTCCCAGCATTCGAACAAAGTATTTGTGCTTGTCCTGCCAATTACACAGGCTGTGAAAGGGGAGAGGGCCCTCCAGGCTGGTCTGGGGGGAGGAGGCTGTGGAGAGCTGCGGCTGGGCAGCAGGTGCCACCAGGGGTTGGCAGGCGGCGGGCGCCAGCCCTGCCTCCCTTCGCATTTGTCCTTGAGAGGACATACTTCTCCTGAACTCTGCTCCCCAGGGCTTGGAAACAGCTCCATGGTGTTTTCCTGATGAGATGCGGAGAAGGCCCACAGGATTGGCCCTAGACACGTGCACCTACAAACACAACTGGTTAAGGTCATAGCATTCATTTAGGGTTTACAAAGTGCCTTTGAAGTCCTTGACAGTCTGATTTCCTCATGAGCCTGAGGAGGTGGGGCATGAGCCCTCCAGGGATGGGGGGATGACAGGGTAAAGGGCTTAATGATCACTGGCTGCTGGGAGCATGGAAGGACTGGGTCTGGTCCTACTCAAACACTGGCTCGGACCTAGAAGACTGGCTTTTGCCTGAGCAGGCCTGTGCTGGGGCCTGAGCTGTCTACAAAGGGCACTGGCTGATTTCCACCTCAGGCCTCTAAGCCAGTTAAAGACATTTGTGGTGGGCTAAACTTCTGTGGGCTCAAGAGAGTGCTCACCGGGATAGAAATCATAGAATGCATATCTGTTTAGTGGATAAACAGATTCTGCAGAAATGGGTGCTCAATGCCGTCGCACAAGACAAGCTTCAGCTCCTGGGAGCAGAGTGGGCTTCTCCTAATGTGAAATCAGAGACACCAGCTTTCAACACTTTCAAGCTCTGGTGCCCCACCCAGATGGCTCTTTAAGGGATGTCCTCACTCAGAGGAGAGCTCCAGCCCCAGCCTGACTCAGGCCCGAGGCGCCCACCCTTTCTGCAGGTTTCCCTGCTCCCCTCCCCTGTAGCCACCACCACATCCTGCCACGCTTCCTCCAGGACTTTCTCTCCAGTGTCTACTTTTCTGTTTGCAGCTGCTTCTATTCTAGACTCTGGTCACCATTGTCCTGGAGGGACATCAGCAAACCCCTACTCGACTCCCTGACCACTTTCTATCCTTCTAGCCCCTTTGCGGGTGATGGCCACGTCATCTTTTAAAAGAACAAAAGGACAAATCAGATCTACCCTCGCTCACATTACTGCTAAATCTATACGGTGCCTCCAAGCCCAGCTGCTGCAGCCGACCTCACTGCACCTCTCTGCCCCTGGTATCCTCTGCATCAGGATGGGGTGCACCCTGCTGTGCTCATCTCCGTGCCCGGGTTTGACAGCTCTTGGCATATATCAGGTGTTCATAAATGCTTGCTGGCTGATGACAAAGCTGGCCTCTGGACAGGTCTCCAGCTTGCTGTGCTGGGTGGAGAAGGGTATGGAGCATGGAGGAGGAAGGGGAAGCACCCCATGCTGGGGTCTGTGAAGATGGAGGATGGAGCAATCCGAGGAGGGTCTGGTATCTGTCAAAGAGATGGGCTGCGCTGACAGGGTTCAGTCTCAGAGGATTGTTTCAGGAGCAGGCTGCTCTGTAGGGCTCATCCTTGCTCTTCTAAGCAACGTCACTATGGGGCAAGCCACTTAGCTCCTCGGTGGGCTGCCCAGTCCTCACTGGTGAATGTTCCTGATGCCCTGGCTGGGGCAGATGGGAGTATTGGAGGTCATGCTGCAGGTGACTATGCACGGGACTGATGCTTAGCTTCTTTGGTCTGTGCTTGAGAGACTTTCTCAGCTGCCCTGAGAGGATGAAGGATGTGTGTGTGTGCGTGTGTGTGTGTGTGAGCCGGCCATGCCAACCTGTGGTGATGGCAGAGGGGGCAGGGGAGGGAAATGAATATCACAGGTGCTCAGCTCTCTCGGAGAATGGGAGAATACACTGGTCCTTACTTTAGAAGATGATGGGCCACATAGTCTCAGTTGTACTGAGCCCACCACACCAGGCAGTACCCACTCCAGGTGGACTGGGTAGGGGACAAGGCAGGCTGGTGCAGGGCAGGCCTCCAGCTTCACCCCAGGGCTTCACTTCTTCCTAGCTGCTGTACCCTCCCACACCCCAGGGCCCAAGACCATCAAGTTTACCTGTACCTTCTGGTTCAGCAAGGGCCTGTCATTTCTGTGTGGCCAGTTCCTGCTTATTTGAGACATGCTCTCTGTTTTGCATCTGATTAGGAAGAGCATGGCTTTCAGGGGTGATGGAGTGATCCTCAGGTGCTTCCCTGGCCCCTGCAAGGGCATTCTTTCAGGAACAGCCAGGACCCCAAACATTCTCACTGACTTCCCTAGGGACTCTAGGCTTAAGACCAACCATTGTATCAAACCTACTTGGATGATTCTTGACAATGAATTATTGTGTGGAAAACCAGTTAATTCTGAGTGCACTCAAGGAAGACTGGACATTAATCCCATTCAGAGGCATCTTTATACTAAAGCAAGAGGCTAGGCCTCAGAAAGCCTCAGTTTGCCAATTTGTTTGAGGGGAAACAGGTGTCATTTTGCTGCCAAATGCACAGTGAGGCAGTTGCAGGGGTGCAGATGGCTTTGCAACCTTATATGTTGTGATCAGTCCCTGCTCCATTCAGGGCTGTAGGCACCTGCACTCCTGCAAGTGGAATGCCCTGTGCCCTCACCTGGCACAGCTCCAGCCCTTGGATATCCCCCTCACTGCCTCCACTACTCCATCCACCTGGAAACAAAGGCCCAGCTCAGCCGGTGGAAGCACAAGTGGGAGGAGACCTCTGAGTGTGACTTTGAAGCAGCCCCTATCTCTCCAGGCCTCTGCATCACTACAAGTGGGGCTTGAAGCCCCCCATTCCTACTTCTCTTTTTCCTCCTAGTCCCTCTCCTGTCCTCCCCTTCCTTCCTTTCCTCCCCTCCAGCTCTGCCCTGTTTCCTCAGGGAATGACTCACATATTTCCTCCCACCCGCACTGCAGCTTCCCAGACCTTCACTTGCAGGGTCGTCCTGTGCGCAGGTTCCAACCCTCAGAGGCGTTCAGGCTGTGGCAGGCAGTGGGCGGCGACCCCGTGGGACAGCAGCAGCAAACTCCATCCTGCAGCCCAGGGCTGATGCCAGGGGAGTCTAGCCTGGCTAGATTCTGAGATCTCTGGGACAGCAGAGAGAATCTAGTTTTGCCTTCTGATGTTAACTCACTCTTTGACCTTGGGTGAGTTCCTTTCTTCCTATTTCCCTTTTCTCTTGAGAAAGCTGCACTCAGCAAGAGCTGGGTCCTTGGCTTTACCCCCACATAGACTGCATCCCCGCTTAGCCCCAGGGATGGACTAGAAAGAAGGGTCAAGGGTGTGTGGGCGGGCAGCCTCAGAAGTCAGCTAGAGTGTGCAGGCAATCAGGCACCTGTGGAGCCAAGCATGCTCCTCTGGAGCTCTGGCAGGTGTAGGGACAGTATGTTTTAGGCACCCACCGGTTCCTCCTGTTTCCACCCCCCAGCCCTGGGATTCAGCAGAAATTAAACCCATATTGGAACATGTGACCCAGGCCTCAGCCAATCATAGAATCACATTCCCATGACCATGGAGATTGGTGGAGGGACAGATACACGATCCAGGGAGGGCCAATGTGAGGCAGGGAACTTTGATGGGCCCGAGGGGATGCTGGCTCCTTTCTCTAGAATCCCGGCTGGCTGCAAGGCCCCCAGCCCCCCACTATTTCAGCACTCAGGCAAGGCAGGAACACAGTGTCTCATTTTCCCAACCAGGAAACCAAGGCAAATAGGGTTTCATTTTAGACACTGTCAGCTCAGCATCTGTGATGACACAGCTGCACTTTCTTTGCATATATTATCTCATTTAATTTGCACCATAATTTTCAGGATAGGAATTATTACTTCATCCTGTAGAATGAGAAACTGAGGCTTGTGTCAGGCAGATCCAAACCTCATGCCTGACCCCGTTCGTACTGTCCACCTGGAGGAGCAGAGCTCAGATACCCCCCACCCCCATCCTGGGTAGGACCCCCAGAGCTAGCCATGGAACCCTGAACCTCAGCTACTTGAGCTGGCAAGCTCTGGAAGCAAAAGGTGCCTCCCAGCTCCCCTGTCCCTGCCTGAGACCTCATTGTATGGAAGGGTGGCATCCAGGAGCTGCCATAGTTCTAATCTCGGGCCAGAAATATGATTGGGATGGGCCCAGAGTGCTCACCATGGATGGGGTAAAGACATCGTTGCCCAGCCTATAGGGTCCAGTCCAGCAGGGGTGGGTAGAGGAGCCAGGCTCTCTATGCTTTCTGCCTCTCCTTCCACAGCAACCCACATACAGTAGATGCTCAGTAAATATTTATTGAACAAAAAATAAGAGCATGAGTCAAAGGTGCAGATAGAGGGTCTGAGCCTTCTCACCCTGCACAGTCTGTGGGTCACTAACCCTGCCCTGTTCACTGCAGTCACAGCTAGTGTCTGGAGTTCCTGGAAAGAAGCTTCTTTTGTGGCACCTTGGTTTGTAGAGCTTTCCAGAGCCTAAGTGTGGGGCTCAGCACCTTCTCTTCTTAAGCTAGGGCTGCACTGAACTTCTGCTGCCTGCAGGAGGGAGACCCACAAGCCACACTGTGAGTCTGCAATCTGCTCTGTCCCCATTCAGTGTATAATTTGGGGGACAGTGGGGCAGCCTGCAAGAGGCAGGGGAAAAGGGCCCAGCATAGAGTAGTTGATGTATACATTGGCTACAGAAGGGCAGACAGTGGATGGTGACAGACTGAGTCAGCCAGGCTTTGTGAAGATCATGACTGACTCTTCTCAGATGGAGGAGGATGCGGATGTAATGAATAGAAGAAGCAAACCTCAAGGGCCGAGTAGGGTCCAGCTGAAGGCTTGGCCTTTCTGGGTAGGGGTGGCTGGGCCAATGAGAGAGGCTTGGAGGTGGTGGATAGGCAGTAACAGGGACTCAGGGCTGGAGTTGAAGGTCTTGACTCCCACTACAGAACCTGACCTTCATTTTCTAGGTGATCCTGATCATCTTTGAGCACTAGGCTCACAGTCCAGAGATGGGGCAAAGCCAGCATTAGCTCTGCACACTGTCTCCACGTCCTTGGTGATTGGATGGTAGTCCTTCCTGCCTTGCCTTCCACAGTGGTGGTGTTGAGATGATAGTGTGTATAAGCAGGCCTAGTAGAAGCCTTTTTGACTGTGGGCTGTGTTCCTTCAGACAGTGCACTGCCATGGAGTCATGGCATCCTTGCCAGGAGAAGGGCAAGGGACTGGTCACAGAGCCAGGTCCCATTCAGCCTTGGAGCTGTTGTTTGTCCTTTGCTCTATCAAGGCCCAACCTCAGGCCTCAGACTTCTCATCTGTCCATTCCGAGGGTGGACTAGGGCATTCCCAGCCTGCCTGTTGGGGCACACAGAGGTGAGACAAGGCCCTCCCCAGGGACTATGGGCAGAGAGTCATAGCCCTGGGCCTTGTATCACCAGCCCAGAGATGAGGCAGGCTGCAATCAGAGAGATGGGGGATGTCACCTCATGTTGGTTGGATTATATTCCTCATTCAACTCCAACTTCATTAAAAAGCTCATTGCTGATCCTCTTAAGGCACTGCGGGAGGGACAGGGATAGGGCGAGGCAGTGGTGGGCTGCCCTTCTTGGGGAAGCGGGACGAAGCGATTTGCATATTTATGAAGTCTTTTCCATTTTGCCCAGGCCCGTGTGCACCAAAGGATGTCATATCTCATTTTAAGCTGGGATCTGTGCTCTGGGAGTGACAGCTCAAGCTGTCAGGCAGCCTCTCAAATATCTGGAGGAAACAAATAGCCCTGCAGCGAGCCCTATCCAGAATCGGTAGCGTTAGGCCATACAACTGTGTGTGGGTCACTTAGCCTCTCTGGGCCTCAGTTTCCCTGTGCCTGGAGTGAAGATGGACTATGTCTATGGTGGGAGCTTCTGGTTCGATTCCAGTGATGTCCTTCTTGGTATTCATGTCCTCATGGGGATGAGGGGGTCCATGACTCACTTTTGATAAAAGTCTACCAAAGTAAAGGAATGGGGTCGCTGAGATTGGATGATAAAGGACCATGACTGGGTCTCGCTCACATCCTTGTTATTCTGTGTACTGCTTGCTGTGACAAAGCCAGCTGATGGTGACATCTCTGAAGGAGCACCCAGTAATGGATGGAAGCTGAAGTGTGGGAGTGAGCGAGGAACCAAATCCTTCCCATAGCTACATGAGGGTCTGCACGGAGACCTTCCTGGTGGAGCCGCAAGCGGTCAAGGCCTGGACCACAGCCCAGGCACACCAATGCCAAGGACTCGATGGCCAAGCCCAGATGTTTCCCACAGAGCCTTGAAATAGGGAGAGACCAAAATTCAGTTGTTCCATTTGGGCAGCAGGTGACTCATGCAATGTCCATCTTGAAGGGTTCCTGAGGACTGGCTGCATGCAGTGCTGTGTGAGGACACCAGGTCAAGCTCACATTCAGTTGGTCCTTCCAAGAGGTACTACCTTGCCCATCCTGGGCCAGGCTGAGAGTAAAGGGTGTGTCTAAGTCACCTTTTGTCTCTGGTCCTAGAGAAGGACCTATGGTACAAGGACCAGGGAGCAATGCATGTCACATGGCATGGGCTTCCAAGTGCAGGTCTCAGTGCTGTTCTGGTGGCTTCCTAACAGAGTCCTTCATATGTCTAGGTCTGCTGTCAGCAGCTGACGTATTCTTCTTGGGCTCTGCTCATTTCCCAGGCTCAGCATCAGCTTTTTCTAAGGATGGTCACTTTCTCCTGAGCCCAGCATTACCCTGCTACATCCTGCATCCTGCAGCTGGTACAGTTTGGAACTTTGGCAGCTGGTCAGAAAGTATTTGGGGTCAGAGTAACTGAGAAGTAAATGAGGAACTGGCCTAAGATTTTAGTCAAAACTGAGATGATTCACTGTAAGGATGAGCTAAAGAGTTCTCTAGAAATACTCCCTTCTTTTCTACCCAAGCCCAAATGACTTCTTTCAAGTTTCTTTTGGGTAGAAGACCCCAAGTGCCCATTGCAAAGGCACGTGTGTGTGTGTGTGTGGGGGGGGGGACTTGTACTCAGGTACCCTGCCACTTCTGGCCACCTACAGTGTGTGGGACCTGATACAAAGGAAGCCTCTTAGCCATGGAAAGAAGGGCTTGGTGGTATTTGCATAACCTAGAAGGTGCCCCTGGGCTATTGGGAGCTGGGGGAAGCAGGGCAGGCTCTGCTCCTCCTGCTTGCCCTTGAAGGACTGAGATGGACACGAGAGGACAGCTTGGACAAAGGAGCCTGGGCTCACTCTGAATCTGCAGGAGGTTGAGGTCCCTGAGGCAGACTATCTGGCTTTCACCCCCTCCGCAGAGGTAAGGCTCCAACTCTGAGCTGTCCACACAGCAGCACAGGCTGCAGGTAGCAGCAGAGCATTTGGCTTGGTTTTGGGTGACGTGGGCTGATGTCAGTGTTACTCACTTCTGCTCTCTTTATGTTTCAACAGCCACCTGTGGTCCCCGGCCCCCGCTGGACTGTGCAACTCCAGAATGTAGAGAGTGAGCAAATAGGGACCCGCTCATTCTTCATGTCTGGAATCAGATCTTTCCAAGAACACTAAAAATAACCTTTATAAAAAATAATGCCAAGAAAAGCTGCATGTTGCTGGGCCGAGGCGCGGGAGGAGCTGCGAGAGGCCCTACCCATCAGAGATAGCGCCATCTGGCCGCGAGGCTCTGCTGCGGGGGAAGGAAAATTTTTGACTCATCCCTATTTTTAACTGTGCTTGTCTTCAGATCTGAGAGACACCAAGGCAGAGAGCATCATGGGCACCCCTACCCCATCACTCTCCTCCATGGTGACTGACTGCCCCAGCCCACAAAGAGGCCTTCAAGGACCTGCAGGGTCTGAGGTAGGGGAACCTCTGAATGCCCACAGGATCCCAGTAGAGCAGTCCCTCTGGGTTCCCAGCAGACATCATAGAGCCCAGGGCCTCAGAGGGCATTGTCTTCTTATGTATTTCATGTGGCTAACAGCTACTCTATCCCCAAGCCAGCTCTCTGGTCACCACAGTTCAAAGTAAGAACTGAAGAACCCCTCCCCAGCCACGAGCACTACCACATCACTGCTATGCTGCTACATCCAGCCTGTTTCTCACCCACGTTACAAAGCCATGATCAGCACCTGGGTCCATGCAGTTTAGCACTACTACCAACTCAAATACCCAGTGCCAGACCCTGGGGCCACGGAGAGGGTGAACGGAGGTCCTACCTCAGAACCTGGAATATCTGGAATCAGGTATTTTGCTGGGATCCCAGGTTTTGCAAACTGGCCAAGCACCTGGGAGAAATGGTGCATCTGTGGGGTCTCCACAGTAGCGGCCTGGTGCCCCCTTCCCATGTTACATCTCTCTGACCTCAGCCTGGCCATAGGTGTCTGTTTCATATCAGGGTCCCAGGTATTGTAAGGTGCCACTCTAAATGGTGCCCTGAGAAGCTGAAAACCTTGTCAACTTTCCACAAGCTGGAAGCACGGGGTAGAGGCTAGGCAGGTTGGCCTATGGTCCTGCGGTGGCAGTTGGGGACATGCCAACAGACCTCTAGTCTTCACACAGCATTCTCCACACTCTGCCTCTAGGCAGGCTATCATCTTTGCCATTCTCTGACTGTCCCCTTATCCAGCCTGGACTTGTTTAGGGCTGAGTGAGGGAATAAGAACTAAGTGTAAGGCAGGATGTGTGGTTCCTGGGCATTGATGTGATGTCATCAAGCTGCTGAAAGCAGTGTGGAGCTCTGACCTCATGGTTGTGGATCCCAGAAGAGGCACCAGACATGGCTGTCAGGGCCTAGGACCAGCACTCGGGCCACGACTCCTGTCACCTCAGCCTCATTTTACCCATCTCGGGCTGGGGATATAGCTCAGTGGAATAAGCGCTTGCCTAGCAAGCGCAGGGTCCTGAGTTCGATCCCCAGTACCGCAAAAAAAAAAAAAAAAAAAAAAAAAAGCATTCAGCCTCATTTTACCCATCTCACCAGGAGCCTTGATTCCTACAGAGAGATCTCTCCAGCCCCTGGGGGCAGGATGGGGTAGGTTCACTCCCTCATGACTGCACAGCATTCCCTCCCACACAACACCCAGGAGACCCATTTGGTACATGCTGGACCTTGTGGTTGGCTCAGGCTGCTCATCTCAGGGTGCTGCGGAGCAGCAGAGACGATGACTCCAGGAGGGTGGTTCTGGGTCCAACTGTTTCTGCCCTAAAAGTTCCAACCCCCTGGCTCCTACCAAGTTCAAAAACATACTCATCTCAGGCTGGGACGAAACCTCTATAGGAGCTTCCCAGAATCTGCTAGGTCAGCAGAGATCAGTAAGTCGCCATGTCCTTGTGCAGAAAACAAAGGGGCCTGGACCGGTTACCCTCAGGGCGGGGAGTTGGTAGCTTTGGGCAAGTGGGCAGAAGTGTTTCTCAGAGGCCTCGATTATGGTGGGCGTGCAGGGTGGATGGGAAGAGAGAGGACAGGCCAGCAATGGAGATGCCAAGGCAGGGTAATGGTTAGTACTGCCCAGCGGCCACCGATCGCTTTTTCCTGCCTCCCCTGCTTGGGTCTTGGAGGGACCCAGGGCAGCCTGCTGCATTTCCAGCCTCACTGGCTATCAGAGTCTAGCGAAGCCTTCAAGAAACCAGAGAACAAGCTGTCCCCAAAGCCTGGGTCCTTCTTTCCTCTCCACAGGGAGGGCGAATTCTTCATGACACTCTCCCTGCTGTGACCCTCAGTGCCTTAGTCACTCCAACCCACAGCAGCTCTCTCTCCAAGCTCCTGGTCTCCTCCATGTGGACCGTATTCCTGGTGGATCTTATTTCCTTTTCTTTTTTTTGTTTTAGTACTGGGGGTTGGACCCAGGGCCTTTGATTTGAGCTACATCTTCACTCGTATTTTCTATTCTGAGAGAGATCTTGCTCAGTTGTTCATTTTCTCAAGCTGAGCTTGAACTTGTGACTCTCCTTGCCTTAGTCTCCCAGAATGCTAGAGTCATAGGCATGTGCCACCATCCCCAGCTTGAATCCCATTCTTCGGGAGACTTTTACCCTGGGTAAAGGACTGGCCTGGATCGCTGGTGATTCTGATGCGGGTGGTATCTGGGTGGTGGTGATTAGCAGGTGCTCAGACATGGACTGTATGGGAGGGCTTGGGGCTTTTGCTGGATTCTTCAAGCTTCTCAGCTTCTGGACAAATCCAATAGGGAGTCTGGAAACTAGGAGTCGACCACAGTGTGAAGAGGATAACAGAACCCATAGCAAACCCTGTGTGGAAAGAATTAAAGGTGTGCCGGGCTGGGGTGAGGGCTGGCACAGCATGGGGAAGGGTCCCATGGCCAGCACCAAAACTAAAAGCACTCATGTCGCACTCACATCCCATACTGCAGCCCATAGGATGCTCTGGCTTCAAGCTGGTCTCTTCTGTCCCAGCCCCTGACCAATGTGTCAACCATGCTGATGAGGCCCCTGCAGGACACTGGGCACTATTTGTGGGCAGGAGAAAAGCATCCTGCTGTGTCTATAAGCACAAAGTTCTAGATGGTGCTGTTCTGGGGCTAAGTCCAGATCCTTCTACTGTGTGGCTCTGGACATGGTACTACCCTCTTTGTGGGGCTCAGTCCCATTGCCTGGGGATGGTGGACAATCACCAGTGCCCTGGTAGGGACTCCAGGATGAATTGGCTGCGCATATCTCTGGAACTCAGCAGATGCTTAGTGGCCCTGTCCTAGCAGCAACCGAATAGTGTAGCAATTCATATCATTATTAGGTGTTTTATACACATGTGCTTCAATTAAAGTTCATAATAATCCCATGGGGATTAATCCCCACTTCAGTGGGAGAAGGGCACTCAGAGGTTAGTGAGATGGCTCGAGGCCACTCAGCTCAGTATAGAGTGTTTGGCATGTACAAGAGGGTAACAGAATGTCTGCAGGGACTACTGAATCCCAGGCTAAGCAAATTAGTGAGAGGGCCTGGCCACAGGATCCTGTCCTACTGCCGTGAATACAGAGCTGTCTGTGTTCAGGAGATACCTTGGGTGGCAGGAACACCCCTGTGCATGTGTCCTGACAGTGTCTGGATGACGGCTGAGAGCCTGACTTTGAAGTTTCAGGGCCAGGTCAAGCTTATATCCCTCCCCTCTTATAGGCTACATGAGCAGGACCTCTGCCTGAATTGTTAGCTTCTGCTGTGGAAATGGTGGTAGGGAAGAGGGGGACTTCACAGGTGCATGCATATCTCATCCTCAGTTCCTGTTACATAGAGGAGGTGACAGAACACAGCAAGGGACAGGTTCTTGCTTAGTTGTGGGGTTCAGAAGTAGAGTTGGTGCCTGCTGCTCTACTTGCTGGACCAGTCAAGAGCAGTGTTACCTGGGCCCCAAGGGCATGGGGTGAGCGTTGTTCAGGAATGCTCACCCTAGAGTCAATATCTGGGTCAAAATCAGGGTCCAGTGGGAAGGGGTGTTCTCAGATATCTGTTATTATAAAATATCTGGGATTATCAGCTTACAGTGAGGGTGGGTTCACTGTGCCTGACGGTTTGGAGGTTCTAGTCTACGACTGATTGGCACTCTTGTATTTGGGACTGTGGGGAAGGAGCATGTTACTGGGACAGTGTGTGGCAGAGCAAAACTATGGACCTCATCCATGGGCAGAAAACAAGAGAATGTGAAGGGACTGGGATCCCCCAGACCCCCTCAAGTGCATGTCCCAATGACTTAAAGGCCCTCCACTAGGTCTCATGGCTTCCAGGCATCATCACACCCCATTAACATCACTTTAACACATGGGCTTTTGAGGGATACTTGTCCAAACTAGTAGGAGACAAGATCATCACCAAACAGCTTCTGGAAGAGACCAGGGTCAGTTGAGGGGATGGTAAGAGAGCTGGGAGCACCTGAGATGATGCCTGTTGCCGCTTGAGGTCCTCATCTCCCACTCGGCCCCTGGCCCAGGGGCTCAGGCAGTCAGGGGACAGGCTCAGGGTAGGTACATTTCCAGAGAGGGAGAGCAAGTGAGTTCATCCTCAGAGTGCAGCCTCAGAACAGAGCTTGGGTCATCCCAGGCATCCTTTCCTCCTAAGCTGGTGGCAGATGGTGGGAAGCAAAGAGCTCAGGGGACACTGTAGTAGACATTTTCCAAATGCTGGGACAATATACCCCAAATCCACAATTTAAAGGAGAAGAGGTTTATTTGGCTCATGGTTCTCAGAGGATCCAGTCCATGGTCAGCCCACTGCAAGGGAGAAACAACATGGCAGAGGGGTGCGGCAAAGAAAAACTACGCAACGCCTGCATCCAGGAAGCAGTGAAGGAAGGGAGGGGCCAGGGATAGGAATACAACCTTCGAGGGTGAGTCCCTGAGGACACATCCTCTCCAATCAGGCCCCACCTCGAAATGTGAGACTTTTGGAGGATATTTTAAATCCGTACTAAAACAGTCATTAGTGCTAAAAGGAAAGGTTGGGCTGTGACCTGCTCCAGCGTGGTTAGGGGAAGGGGCTGCACAACATGCAGGGTCTGAACCATGTCCTCTCTGTCCTCTTGTTGTCTGCCATGGTTTCTGACCAGTTGGCCCCTCTCAGGGCTCTTCAGCTCCCTAGGGCTGGTCTGGCCCTTGAGAGCTCTGGGAGAGCCCAGGCCCTAGGTGCCCACACTAGCAGGATGGCATGGGAGCCTGGTTGGAAATACCCTCAGCCTTCTCTTCCAGATTTCTGGGCTGTTGGAAACATTCAGATCCCTGGGTCTTTTGCTTCCAGGCAAGTGCTCTCACTCTCCAGCACTGGCAAGGAGTGGGCTAATGACCCCAGGCCCTTGCAACAAAGCTCTTAGAGACTGGGCTCATGAGTAAGTCCTCTACCTCCAGTCCCTGTGGAATAAATGCTGTACTTTGATGCATAATTACTGGTTTCCTGCCTGGTGACCATTCAAAGGAGGAGAGAGAAAACCTCCTTCATTTTATCTGGGAAGGCGGCAAGCACGCGCTCTAGCTCCCCTATGGTGGCAGCGTTTTCTGAGATCACAGCAACAGGCCAGCAATTAGACCCCAGCCTGGGAATCAATTGCAGCCACTAAAGAGCTTGCAAGGGCTGGCAATTGCACAGCTCAATTGCTGTAGAGGCCTCTGGGGAGGGTGACTGGGTCCATCACACTTAGAGGTGATGTCTGCAGTTCAGGAGGGCAAGAAAGGCTGGGTTTACCAGACAGAGGAGGATCCTGCCAGGAGGAATCTTCAGGTTCCTGCAGATCCCACACTAGGGCTGATCCTTGTCCTGAAAGCATCTCAACTCTCCCATACTCTTTCTGTAGCTTCCAGTGTTGCCTTTACAGGTGTGGCTTGCCTACTATGAACAAGACCCTACTATGACAATGAAACACAGAAAACAAACGCTGTCTTTGTGTTGTGGTCACAAGTTCCTACTTCAGGCTGGGTCCCTCGGCTCTCCTCTTGCTCCTACCCTTCAGACCTCAGTGCCATCACAACCTGCCCTGTATACCACCTGTCTTGGCCTGCCCTTTCCCATCTTGGGTACATGGGCCCAGCCACCCAGTGGCTCTGGCTCCACTGTGGCCTTTGACAGTGCCCAGTTGCCACCCCCTAGGCTGACCATCCTCAGCCTCTATGTGTCCCATAAAGACGCAGAATACCTAGGTGGGTGCCCTTTGTGTGTCACACTATGACAAGAGCACTCCCTGTGCCTGAATGTGCCAGCCCCTTTAGGAGGTCCCTAAGCCAGGTTTCTCATCCCTTAAGTAAAGTCCTCCAACATGCCCTTGATGGTATCTGTTGCACCTAGTGCAACTTGTGATTGGGCCCTGACTTCTGTATTTCTGCTTAGGTGCTCGTCCCAGCTGGTGGTATCTATCCTCCTTTCTGGGCCTCAGTTGCTGACAGCTTCTGCCTCCATAACCTACTGCACTCCAGCCAGTTTGGGCCTGTGAGATGGTGCTGCCTGGGCCTCAGCAAGAGCCTCTTGCCACCCTTCAGGTCTCAGTAGTAAGATCACTGTCTCAGGGGGGTGATGGTCCTCATGGCCCACCCTGCCTGAGCCTGCAGATGTCCCCACCCTGATGTTTTCTCGTCGTTCCCTGAACACTCCAACTTCTTTGTTTCCTTGCCTGAGCATGTCTCTAGCTGGGCGGCACCTAGCACAGGACAAGTCCTCACCCAGGAGCCTGGGTGATGCGTGCAGAGATAGGATGTCCTGAGTGATCAGGGCCCCTGGCAGATCCCCTCCAGTAAGGAAATGCTGCCTGGGATTCAGGAGCCATATCTTCCTTCTTCCTAGCAGACACTTCCTTCTATGGCCAGTTGAGACTGGTACAGCTCCAGGTTCTGCCCTGGATATCCACCCTGGTGTCCAGGCAGGAAGGCACATGAGACCATTTGCATGATCCTTCCTAGGAGAATGGACAGATGGCCAGAAGGGAACACATGGGGGATGGCTGGGGCAGGTAAGCATGGGTCTCAGGTGAGAAAGTGGAAATGGGAGGCAGACTCACCGTTGTGGTGACTGGGAGGAGGAGGGACTGTCTCAAGGTGACGGCTGGTGTCTAGCTTGCTTACTAGAGGGCAGCCAGCGAGATCTAGGTTTGGGGGTTGTCTTGTCTGATGTGCTAAGGAACAGGGTGTACACAAGCAGTGGAGTGTGAAAATGAGGCTGATTCTGGAAGGTTCCTGAGAGTCTCCCTGATTGTCCCTGGTAGGAGAATGGCAAGTACACATCCATACTTTGTCACGTACGAGGCCTCTTCTTGCTTGGGCCAGCCATGCTGGGTGCCAGGGACACATCTGTGACTAGGGCCCTGCTGTTCCCAAAAGGGGAGTAGAGAGGGGGCCTCTGTGCCCAGTGGCCAAGTGCACAGTGCTCAATTTACACAGTGGGTTAAGGAAGGGGGAGACATCCGGTTGCTCTTCCTAGCTGCCATGCATACTCTCCAAGAGATTCCCAACAAAGGCAAGCGGCAGGAGGCAGGGCTGCGGAAGGGGGCTGCTGAGAAGGTGATGGGCACGGAAGGCTGTCCTGGGCCTCACATGAGGGATTCAGGGAATGAGACTGAAGCCACAAATATACAGGGCTCAGGAGGTAGAAATAAGCACTGGAGCTGAATGCCTGGGCCCCACAGGCAAACGGCACTAAAGGCCCAGTCTAAGCTACTTAGAGAAATGAATAGAGTTATAATTATGATTAAGAAAGTATAGAAATTATAGGAGGAGAAAAAGCAAAAAAAATGTTTAAATGAACATGTATCATCAAATAAAATCTTGCATATAAAGAAAATAAAACAGTCATCAAACATGAAAGAAGTGACTGATGAAAAACTCAAGGTGCATAAAACAGAGGAACATTGAACTGGAGGGCCATGCTGAATAATCCACCCTGAATACATCAGAGAGAGACAGATGTAAAAGCAAAAAAAGCAATCCATAGAGAAGGAGAGAGAAAGGGAGAGAGAGGGAGATAAGGAGAGAGGGAAAGAGAGAGAGGGAGAGGGAGAGGGAGAGGGAGAGGGAGAGGGGGAGGGGAAAGGAGAGAGAGACTCATTCTTCCACCAGACAAGGTGGTTCAAATGCAATTCTGAAGAGACAAATGGCTGGAACTTTTAAAAATAAAGACTCATATTAGTCTTCAGAAAGGGATGTATGGAGGTTTCCTGTTGAGTAGTCAGGTAAATACTGATAAGTCATGTCTGTAAGGAAACTGACAGGCTAGAAAGAGAACCACTTGAAAGGATTAGATAAAAGAATGCCAGACATTTGGAAGGGCTAGGAAGAGTGCCTGCTTTGTAAGCTAGAGTGGAAAACCTCATGATGCTTAGGACACTGGGAAGCACACACGGAAAGGTCTCTTACCTCACGCATAGGTGATAGTCAGCCATTGTTGACCTCTGGTTTCCCCAAGAAATATTAACAGCAAGATATGAAAGCATTAAATGGTTTCTACGTACCTCATCTGCGTCCTACACAAAGTTCAAAACTATAGAAATACAAAAGTATCAAGCAATCAAAGAACAATATTCACAATGTCTGGCATAAATAAAAAGTTACCAAGCATAAAGAGAAGCAAGACGAGATAGTCCATAATGAAGAAAAACCATAATCAATTGAAAGCAATCTAGAATATGGATGTTAAAGTTAGCAGACAGGTCACAAATGCATGTATTCAAAAGCTAAGGAGAAATAGAAATTGTAAAAATAAATTTTGATAAATGGAACAAAAATTAAGCATAGAGTAGAGTTTATAAATGTGTGATTAAGTCAGACTTCTAAACTTGAAAACTTTAACATATCAGGTGAAAAGTGTACGCTAAGGGATTTGTCACTGCAGGAAAAGAAGTTAGTGAGCTTGAATACATAGTGATAGAAGCCATCAAAAAGAAACTGGAAGAGAAAAGAGAGTTTAAACTATGAAAATAAATTCACCAAGCAACATCTAGTGGTCTAATATATGTGCAATTGAAGTTTACAAAAATGAGAGCAATAAAAATTTTTGAAGATATAATGGCAAAAGAATTTCTAAATGAAAGGAAACTATGTGCCCAGCATCCCAAGAAGTTCCATAAACCTCAAGTTCAAAAACAGAAAATAAACTACACCAAGACTGCTCAAAACCAGTGATGAGGAGAAATCTCAAATGTAGCCTTATGTTTGTGCTCCAGGAAGATGTTCTACAAGGAAGGACCCCAAGATGACAGCCAATCTTGGTGCAAATAATGCAGGTGAAGAGAAAATGAACCAAATATTACATGCTATGGAAAAGCTGTCAACCTAGGATCTGATACTTAGTGAGTATATCTTTCAAAAAGAATACAAAATAAAAACTTTTTTTTAGACCCATAAAAGCTGAAGGCATTTATTGCTAGGAGATTTGTACTTAAAGTCCCTTAGGCAGAAGGTAAACGGCACACAGTGGAAGTGGGAATCAGCTCACGAGAGCAGAGTGTAGGGACATGCGATACTAGTGCAAACACAGAAGATTTTTTCTTATTACTTAAATACCTTGGAAGGGAAATCGAGTGCTAAATAAAATCACAGCTGCAGTAAGAACATCGACATACATAGACATGTGGGGTGTGCAGCACACCTAAAAGCGGACTGCGTAACAAATGACGACATCATCCCAAAGCTGAGAGGATGAGATGGAAGTAGACTGTTGTAAGATTTCATTCTGTGCTTAAGAGATATACCGTCAGTCACTGAAGGCAGAGCGCAGAAGTCAAAGACATGGGGTAAAACTTTAGAGAAGCCCTAATATTACTAAACACAAGCTTAGAGGTAGTAAGTCAGTAAAGGGTATTAAACAGAATCATAGAAATAATCAGTCAACACAAAAGGAGGATTTTTCGAGTAGTGACAGCATTCTGATATGATAATGATGTATACATGACATTACACAATTGTCAAAAAGCCAAAGAACTGGATAACATGAAGAGGGAACCCTACTATTATCTATGGCCTTTGGTTAATAAAGATATACTGATATTTGATACTAATGTCATATTTCAATTTTAACAAATGATGCAAACTGTTAATAATAGAAATGCTGGGGGTGTTTCTGAGCAGTCTTTGTACTTTCTGTTCATTTTTTTTTGTAAAACAATTCTATTAATTTAAAAAAGACAGCTGGAATGGCTATATTACTATCATAAATGAGATTTCAGAGCAAAGAATATTACCAGGAATAAAAATATCATTTCAGAAAGATATAAGGATCAGATCACCGAGAGGGCAAAACCCTAAATGTTCATGTACCTAGTAACAGAGCTTGGAATTACATGGAGAAAAGCAGACACGCCAGGAGAGGCAGGAGAGAGTGCAGTCTAGCTGGGGAGCTTAGCCACCTCTCTTAAGAACAGACTGAATACACAGATCACAAAGCTCTAAGTGCAAGATTGGGAATAATGCTGAATACTGACTTGATCTAATTAATATGTACAGAATAGTCCAGCAGCCAGGAGAATACATTATTTTATGGGTATCTGAAACATGTACAGATCTAAATGCTATCTGAGGTCAGAAAGCAACTCACAAATAATGTAAAATAATCAAAGTCATGTAAAACAAGTTCTCTGACCACAATGGAAATAAACTGGGAATCAGAAACAGAACAATATCTGAGATACCCATAGGTATTTGCAAAATACACTTGTAAAGACACTTGTAAAGTATACATGGCTCAAAGAGAAATTAGAAACCATTCTAAACCAAAATTAATAGGATGATATAATGTGTCAGAATTCGGGGCACTGTTGCAGCAGAATGCAAGGGAATTATAGCCGCAATGGCCTTATTAGAAAATAGAAAGGGTCTGACCTCAGTGCCTTCAGTTTTTACTTAAGAAACTATAAACAGGCAAATTAAGCCCAAAGTGAGCAGAAATGAAATCACAGATATTAGAATGAAAATAAATGGAACTGAAAATGTAAGAACAATAGAGAAAAAGCAACCAACCTAGTTTTAGAGATGAATAAAATTTATTAATTTGTAACTACATTAATTAGTCTAATGACTAATTTTGAGAAATCCCACATTGCTGCTCTCAGAATTTAGAGGGGGGCCCTCCATACACACTGATCTCATGGATATTAAAAGAGTAATAAAAGAATAGCATGACCCAACTTTTGCCAATAAATTTGACAACTTTGGTAAAATGGACAAATTCCTTGAAAGACTCACGTTCATTTAAGGTGAAATATATCACCAGAATAACCCTACATTTATAGGAGAAATTGAGTTTGTAGTTTAAAAGATGAAACTAGTCGCAGGTGGCTTAACTGGTGAATTTAAGACACATGTAGGAAAGAAATAATATCAATTCTATACAAACGCTTTCCAGAAAAATGGAACAGGAGGAAACACTTTCCAGTTCATTACTTGAGACCAGCACTGCTCTGGTACCAAAACCAAAAATACTCAAGAAAGTAAAACCATAAGCCATTACCTCTTGTGTATATAGACACATAAATTCCAAACATAATTGTATCAAATCAAATCTAATGAAATATAAAAAAGATAATGTGTCACAATCATGTGGAGTTTATTCACCAAGAATGCAAGATTGATTTAACATTTGGAAAGTCAATCAACCTAGTTTAGTGTTTTACAAGCTAAAAGAAAAATATATTGTCATCCAATAGGCTCAGAGAAAAACCAGCACCTATATTGTGATTAAAAACTCTCAGCAGGGCTGGGGATATAGCTCAGTGGCCCTGTGCCTGCCTTCCAAGTGTGGAGGACATGAGTTCGCTTCTCAGTACCAAAAAAACCAACCAACCAACCAAACAAAAAAAGGCTATCAGCCAATAAGAGATAAGAAATTTACTCAACCTGGTAAATGCTATCAGTGAAATGCTTGCAGTTATTGTCTATCTCAATGAAAAAGGCCCAATGTGCCCTCCCGCAGCTCAGGAGTAAAACAAGGGCACCCTTCCCATCATTTCCAATCTGCACTATATTGAAAGCTGCAATCAGTTCAACAGGCAGGAAAAAAAAAAGTAATGCAGATTGGAAGAAAGAAAGAAATTTTTCTTAATCATTGACTCCATGATTGTCTTCATAGAAAATCTGACAGGATCTGAAAAAATTTAAATCTATTAGAAGTAATAACTAAGCTTAGTGATGTAGAATACAAGATCAATGTACAAAAATAATTGTATTTTTATGTATTAGCAAGAGATAACTGGAAATTTAATTTAAGATACCACTATAAAAACATAAAAATTATGAAATACTTAGGGACAGACCTGATAAAATGTAGAAAATACCTCTATGTTGAAAAACGTCAAAGCTGCTGAATGAAATAAGAAACATAAATAAATGGAGAGTTACATCCTGTTTATGTTTCAGAAGACTCAGTATTGTTACAGTATTAATTTCTTCCAAATTGATTTATAAATTCAATAAAAAAATTTCCATTTCTTTCTTTCTATTTTTTTTCAAATCGCTAGGGCTGAAACCCAGGATCTCTTTCATGCTTGGCAAATGCTCTACTATTGAACTACATCCCTAGCCTAAGAAGTTCCTTTTTAAAGAAATTATTCAACAGATTCTAACACTCAGAGGAGTATAAAGGTCTGAGAATAAGCAAAACAATTTTCAAAAGCAAGCAAAAAAACTAAAATTGGATGACTAACACTACATGATTTTGACTTATTATAAAACTACAGTTATATGACAGTGTTGTATTGGCACAAAGACAGATATATCAATGGAACAGAATAGAAAACTTAAAATTAGACCTAAACACATATGGACAAATGATTTTCAAAAAGGTGTGAAAGCAATTGAGTGAGGAAAGGACAATCTTTTCCACAAATGGTGCTGGAACAAAGAGACGTTTCATCACACTCCCCCTCCCCAAAAAGCAACTTCAATCCATTCCTTGTACAATGTACAAAAATTGTCTTAAAATGAATCAAAGAGCTAAATATAAAATACGAAACTATAAAACTCCTAGGAGAAAACATAAAAGAAAAAATCCTTTGTAACCTTGAGTTAGACCAGAATTTCCTTATATGGCACCTGAAACATAATAAAAGAACAGATTAGACTTTAACAAGATTTTAAACATGTGTTCTGAAAGACACTGTTAATGGAGTGAAGGTAGAAACCATAGACTACCAGAAAATATTTTCAAGTTATCTGCCTGAGCAAGGACTTTAAATCACAATATAGAAAGACTTCTCAAAATGCAATAATAAGAAAACAAAAAGAAATGTGTGAAGGATTTGAGTATATGCTTCAACAAAGATACTAGGAGTGATAAAAAAATACAGTAAATATTTAAATTTTGCAATTTTATTATGACAAAAGACATATTGCCATTAATGACCCTCAAAATACTCCTCTTTACTTCTGACACATTTATCCCATCATTCTTTTTTTTTTTTTTTTTGCGGTACTGGGGATCGAACTCAGGACCCTGCGCTTGCTAGGCAAGCGCTTATTCCACTGAGCTATATCCCCAGCCCCATATCCCATCATTCTTAAATCAGTTCTGGATGTTCTTTTTTCTGACTGTCTTTATATGGTGTGATCACAAACACAGTGACTGTCATTGTCCAGTGCCATCCGATGGAAAGGCAGACTGGTGAAAACACTACAGTGTATTTGCATCTACCTTCCATACCCGAATCTGACACTGTGACTTCTGATTCTTCTCCACTGTCAAAATCATCAAGGAAGACAAAATGATTTTAAGGTTCAGGTCATCGTAGCATCCACCATAGTACAAGTAAGGACACTCATGAAAGAGGGCTTCCAGAACTGCTTCAGAAAGTGGCTTGCATGATGGGATAAGTGTGTTTGAAGTGAGGGTGAGTGTCTTCAGAGGGTTTATTGGCAATGCATCTTTTACTGTAATAAGTTTTAAAAACATTTAAAAACAACTGTCATTTTTAATCATACCTAGTCTAAGGATGATAGTGTCAGATAAGATATGAAACAGAGATTAAGAAATGGAAATTAAAACTACAGTGAGACACACCTACTAGAGTGGCAATAAGTAGAAAAACTGACATGTCTGAGTGTAGAGAAGTGGGGAGGACCCAGAGTTCTCACATTACATATGTGGAGGATGGCACAACCACTTTGGAAAAAAGTTTGATGGTTTCTTAAAAGTTAGACATATCCCTACTCTATGATGCAGTTGTTTTCCCTGGGAGAGAAGAAAATGTGTCTTAGCAAAGCTTCTCCTTGATTATTCACAGCAAGTTTGTTTATAAGAGCTGAAACCTGTTAGCAGCCTACCCACCCATCAACAGGAGAATGGGCAGCAGTGGTCCATTTCATCATGCAAGCAAATACCACAGAGCCATGACAAGGAGTGAGTTATGGATCCATGTACAATGTGACTAGGTCATATACAAATCCACACAGCAATGTGCGGAAGAAGCCAGGTCCTCTACACCAAAAAAAAAAAAAAAAAAAAAAAATCAGAAACTTACTTCCTGTGTCAACATAAGAAAATACATACAACCAACAAAATATTGGTGTCAGACTGTGAAGAACATGTACAGGTCAATGGGAAAAGACAGAGGATACATTAACAGAAAAATGGGTAGAGAATGTGAATAGCCAGTTCACAAAAGACAAAACAAAATGGTAGCTCAATCCCACCAGTCCTGGAGGAAAACGGCAATTAATTCAAAGTACAGTTTCACACCAAGCAGGATGGCTAGACAGACCTGGCAACAGTGATGTGAGGGTTTGGAACAGGGTGTTTGACCTGCAGCCCATGAGAGGATCTCAGAACCTCCTTGATGGAAAACTGGCATAGCTGTGACATTGCTTATGGTCCAACAATGCCATTTCTAAAAAGTGCCTCACCCAGGTATGCTGGCACCTTCCTTGTGGCACCTAACATTCTGAAAGGCTGAGACAGGAGGATGGTAAGTTTGAGTCCAGGTGGGGCAACTTACCAAGGCCTTGTCTCAAAATAAAAGAAAAAAAGGGCTGGAGGACTGGATATAGCTCAGTGGCACAGCTCCTGCCTGGCATGTACAAGGTCCTGAGCTTGATTGCTGGTACCAAAAAAGAAAGTGCTGGAGATGTAGCTCAGTGATAGAGTGACCTAGGTTCAATCCGCAGTGCTGCTGAAAGAAAGAAAGAAAGAAAGAAAGAAAGAAAGAAAGAAGAAAAAAGGAAAAAGAATAATCCTCAGGGCACAGAGAGACATGTAAAAGAACATTCATTATGACATCTTCATGCCAGCAAAACTCAGACGTCATGTACCCACGCATCAGCAGCATGGCGGACTAGCCTGTGACAGTGTGTGTAGTGAAAGGCCTGGTGCTACACACCTGAGCAGGAGCTCTACTCATCAAGATGGATGACCTGAGCAGAGTGGTGTGGTGTATTGTGCGCTCCTCCCTGTGATGTGGTCTGTACAGCAGCATATGCTTATGCAAGGTTTACAACCCTACAAAACAAAGGAACATCAGGTATCATTCACAAAAATATCAAGATGCCACACAGGTGAAAAACACAAGTGAATGATAAATACCCAATTGCTGGCAAAGGGTGACAGGAGCAAGGAGGGTGGCAGCGGCCTGTCCTTCCCTCCCTTCTGAGTCTGGGCTGCGGCTCTGTGGATGATGGGCTGTTAGCTGGTGAGACATGGAGGGGCTTGCACAAGCATATGTCGAACTGTCCAGTGAGAAGGGCATGTCCAGGTTACCTGCAGATATAGGAGGAGGTGAGAGATCCATGGACAAGAACCAATGTGTTTGGTCATCCAGGCCAAGACCAACAGCTACTGGGCCCCAGATATATGCATCAGCCCCCCTGCAACCGCTCCTCCTGGTCATGTGCTGTGGTAGTTTGTGACTGCTGGTAATGAGCTATTTCAAAGGCAAAAGCTCACAGGCACGTGTTCCTGGCTGTCACCAACACCACTGCGAAGGGCATTGTCTGCAGGGTCCTTCCTGGGTCTCCACAGGAGATCCTGTGAGATTCTGGGGCATGGCTGCTGCAACCCAGCCTGCAGAGGTTTCACTGTGCCCCACCAACATGCTGTCTGCAGGGCAGAGTCCTGCCATTCACACCTTCCTGACATTTGGTGGCATCCTTCTTCCTAACAAATGCCATTGTGCGGATACAAAGTATGTGTATTAGAGTCCTGGGGAAGTCCAGCATGTCTTCCTGTGTTCCTTGGCCACTCAGGGGCTCCTATGGCAGATGGCTCCCTATACCCTTTGCTACTTCCCAGTGGCCTCAATCTCTCGGCTCTACAGGGAGGAACCATAGTAGGCTCTTGGGGAGCAGAGGGCAGGGGGTACTGCACAGAAGTCATGCGTAGAGCTGGACTCACACCCAGGATCTGGTCTGCTAGTTCCTCTCTTGCCTTCAACATGGGCTCCGGATGGAGGGGTGGGTGAGTAGGTGGAGCAGAATTCCTGGACATGCCCACTTCCCCGAGACACACCCATTGTACTGGGGCACCCTCTGCCTGAGAATTTGCCTACAATCCCACACCAACAGCACTGAGATATGTCCAGCATCCTCCTGCTCCCAGGACCCTGGTAGTGGGGCTATAAACCTGTATGTTCTTCTGTGTATTTCTGCTGAGCTGTCACTTGGGATATTACCTGTTGTTGCAATATATTATTGCCACGGACACTGCATGTTAGATCTCAGTATCAGCAAAACGAGCAAGGGAAATGCATTTATTACTAACTGATGATAGGTACAAGACTGACTGCTTTCCAGATACTGGCCCTGGAGGAAATGCAGGAGAAATGACTGCTACTCAAGGCCACCTTTCCCTCCCTGGCCACCAGGAGGGGATGCTCCAGACAGGTCTGAAAATGATGAAAGGAGAAGATGATGTTCCCACTTCATCCTCTGGTCCATCACCCAGTGCATGGAGTTTGTTCCCTCATCTCACACCTAGGGTCCACCTGTGAGATGATAATGACAACACCTGCCATGCTGCAGGCTTCCTCATGCCACAGCGGCTCCCTGGACGCTCAGTGAGTACCTTGCCTAGCACTCAGCATGTGCTGTTTAATTTCATCTTTGCAACACCCCAGTGCCAGTACTGCTATTACCTGCCCCAAATGGGGCCACTTAAATGTATTATGTTCAGCCTTCTCATCCAGAACACAATAGAGTATGAGGTAGTGCAGGTGTGGATTGGCTCAATCCACCTCCCACAGTGTACGTGTTTCAAACTATCATGCGGTATATGATAATGCCTACAACTTTTGTCAATTAATATACATTTAAAAATGCAAAAAGTTGATACTTAGTTCCTTGTGCACCTAAAACATTGCATTGAAATATTACCTCTTGGGCTAGGGTGTAGCTCAGTGCTAAAGCTCTTGCTTAATATGCACAGGATCCTGGGTTTGATTCTGAGCAGCATGAAATAACTAAACAAAATGGAGTGAAATAAAAGAACAAGTAAAATGCTATTCCTCTTAGTCACTGAGCTATTCCTCTTGGCCCTTTG
Organism: Dinomys branickii; assembly: GCA_004027595.1. Classification (NCBI taxonomy): domain Eukaryota; kingdom Metazoa; phylum Chordata; class Mammalia; order Rodentia; family Dinomyidae; genus Dinomys; species Dinomys branickii. The sequence goes on from PVLD010003985.1 coordinate 99,078, forward strand.
CATTCATCTTGCAGGAATCCCAGCCTTGTGGGATCCTAGCTTTATATAAATTTTTAATATTTGTTCACCTTGAATAGTTTTTCAATACTTTTTCCCCTAAATTTGCCTTAAAATAGTATTTATCTGGATTACTGAGTTCTCTGGCAACTCCTTAAGCTTTGCACCAAGAAGGGGTTCCAGTCACCTACCCTTGGGGACAGTTCTCGCCCATCCCACAGAGCTTGGACAGAGCTGAGGGACAGTCCTGGCTGTGACCACTAAAATATAAGGCCTGGCTGAGGCCCTGGGCACTGCTTCAGCCCCTCACCAGCATCTGCTCTCGGCTAAGGCCTTGGGCACCCGGCTACCTGGTCTCCTCGATCTTCTTCTCCCCAACAGGCACATGCAGAATTGTGCTAGTACTTCCAAAGTTTAATCACTTTGGCTCCGGAGGCTGCCCAGAAGGGGCAAGGAGTTTAGAAACTGAACTATCAGGCAAGCTCCTGAGGACTTGAGGCAAGAACTTTCCCCTTTTTAGAGAACCATCACACCAGAAACATCCACTCAATGTGGTGGGGGAAGCTGGGAGCAAAGCTGAGAAAGACATCATTTGTCCCACCCTATCATAACCAGAAACTCCAAAGATTTTTAAAAACTGCAGCTGCCTTTATGTACCAGGCTCTGGTTACCCACCCCATCTGGCTGCTCTGTCACTCATGATGAGTGCCAGAGGGGCCTCTATGCCAAACGACTCCAGCTTTGAATGGGGCCTGACACATGGGTGGGCACTGCAGCATGGGGCAGAGGTGTTACGTGGCTGGTGCTGCCATGGCCTGTGTCTTTGAGTGTCCTGGCCCCTGCCCCTCCACCACAGAACACACTTGTCACATTGCACCCTCAGAAACCCTCCTTCCCACTCTTTCTTTTCCTCCCTGCTTTTCCCTCCCTCCCCTCCTTTCCTTTTTTGCTAGTTTATTCTTCCCTGTAACAGGGCTTACTACAAGCTGACTAGTGCGATAGACACGCTTGGATGTATCTAATCCTTGTCAAGAGACTTGGAGTTGAATTAGAGCAGATGAATTCACTAGGAGGCAGGGCAGGGGCTTTATTTGCATTTCAGAAATGGGAAACCAAGGCTCACTGCTGGTGGCCAGGGTGAGGGGGTCTTGGGTCGAAGGTCGTGGCTCAGCCCAGGCCAGGTGCAGACACAGCTACTGTGATCTTCAGAGACAAGTGAGGAAAGGAAAGGGCTAAACTGCTGTGCTGTCTTCCCCAAAGCAATTAATCACAGAATTGGAGAGGTAGGCCAGACAATTATGTCCTAGACAAAGGGGACGAGAAGGCGGGGTAATGACTTCAGAGCTTCGCACTGTGAGATTAATAAGGGTTTGGCATTTGGATGGCATGCCAAGACTCCGAGCAGCTCTGCCATCAGGCCATACCCCATCTGCTCATCCGGGGAATTCCTGGGACATAGGTCAGTGTTACCGTGGTTACCCAGGCAACGGGCACAGCAAGTGCACAGGCCGCATCAGGATGGCCAGGCTTGGGAACATCTGGCTCTTCTGAGTATGCTAGTAGCCTCTCCAAGTGGAGTAGAGGCAGCAGCAGGCAGGGCTGAGGGGTCTGTGGTCTACAGGGTCCAAGGAAGACCCTGGCCCCAGCTGTGACAGGCTGATCATCAGGAGAAGAAAACTGGGAGGTCACAAGGTCTGGGCTTGGCTTCTTACTGGCTGCTGACCCAACCACAAATGGAGCTCTATGGGCTTCTTGAACAAATGGGGATAATAACGCTGAGTCACTGGCTAGTGCAGGGTCAAAAGACAGAATGTAGGATAAAGCCTTAGCCATTCTCCCTCCATCAGTGCCCTGTCTGGTTCTTTCCTTCTGGGCCTTCGGCTACAGCCTCTCTAGAAGCTGTAGTCCACTAGGCCGTATAATCCATCCTCACTGGTATGCCCTGAGGACAGTTCATCCCAGCCTGGGTGCCCTACCACCCACCCAACATCTGTAGAGCCCATCCAGACTTCAGCCCATCCAAAGCAGTGGCCTCCCATACATGGCCATCTGAGCAGTATCCCATGCTCATTTGCCTCACTGATCCTCTGATCCTCTCATCCACCACTGGACCATCTTCATCCGTCCACCTCAACCTGTGGTGCCAGCTTCCTCCTCCAGGGACCATGCAGGGGTCCTATCTTTCTTGTCTGATTCAAGGTGAAGGGGCTTCCTACAGGAAAGCGGTACTGGAGAAGTTATGTAAGGGTGATAGTCATTCAACATCATCCAACAAGGAACCCTTGGCTTATTTCTTCTAGTCCTGGGGACACACAGCAGCCAATCCAAATTCATATTCACCCTTGCTTCATGGAATGGACCTTTCAGATGGGCAGAAGCAACTTAGAGGTTAACAGACACATGTGGTGGCTCTTCAGGTGCGATTGAATCTACTCTCAAGAGACCAAGCTCTTGGAATATGATGGCTGGGGGAGGCTGCTCCCTGGCCAAGAGCAAGACTGCTGGCCCAGCTGCTCTGTGGAGTGGGCCATCACAGTGCTAAGACCCCTTCAGGAGCATGGAGCAGGGAAATAAATGTCCCCAAACATAAAGGGGCCTTCTTTCTGGTGGGGTTGGCTCCGTGTGACCAGAGGCACCCCAGTGATCCTCTGTCCTGGCAGCCAGCCCCTCCCTCATTGCTGCAGTCACCTTAGAGGGGTGGGGTAGGCATCTAGGATCATCCAGAACTCAGAACTTCCCACATGCCTGGAAGTTACATGCTGGAGTACCCTCTAGTCCTCCACAGAGCCCTAAGCTGTAACAGAACTCAGATTGACACAATCACACAACAGTGACACTAGCTGATGTATAGCCAAGGGGTCACTAAGTCCTATGATGAGTTTACAACTGTAGGAGGGAGACTTGTCCCCAAAGATGGTTCCAAAGACTAGCTCTCTCTCATCACTGCAGGGATGTTGGCTTTATGAGGAGAGTAGAGCTGTGGCCTGTGTGTGGCCCTACCTTTGTCCTGCACAGCTTCTGCACCTCTCTTCGTGGTTCTTTCTTTCACTTCAGGGCAGGGATCTGAGTTCTTTAGGGAGAAGCCTCCATGATAGGATGCAAGGGTTCTGAGGGGTCACTCCACCCTGTCCTTGTTCCTCCTTCCTGGCAGTTCCCAGCTTCCCTCTATGGAGCTGTGGCCATCTCTGGCCAATGAATTATGGGTCCAAGTGTCACTTGCTGCATCCAGGTCCAGCCTGGGGATGGTAAATACCAGTTAAGCTGCATGCCAGTGGAGGACAAAGACAGGCTCATGCCCAACCTCAGTTTCTCTGTGTGAAGCAGGAATGGCAGTAGCAACTTGAGGACCCTAGGAGACCCTCAGAGGAAGCCGGACTGCAGCCCCAGAAAGGCAAGGCTTCCGTCCCACCTCTCCAAAGGCTTTGCAAACAAAGCCCATTCCTCAGCTACATCCAAGCCTACATTGCTGCTGGGCAGGAAGGGCCTGGCTGTCCCTAGGGGGCCAACTGCCTCCTCCAGCTTATAGTGTCTCAGTGGTCTCCCAGTCCGTATCTGGGGAGAAAAGGGCCAGCCACAGAAGGAGGGAACTTTAGTGCGCTTTGGAGTGCTTTTCTTGGAGAGGTCCTAGTCTTTCCGGCCTCTCTAGGCCTTTGAGGAGCATCCTTGCTATGTCTTGAAGCTGCCTCCCTCCCCAGTGCATTGGGCCAGTGGGAGGGGTGCAAATCACTGTTTCCTTCCCCACTCCTATCTCTGTGCAACAGACGTGTGGGGAGCTTTTAAATACTAAATGGAAAGCCTGGAACTGCTGGACTTCTGCAGGCAAATGCCTTTAATTCTTAATGTTCTCCCCCTCCTCTTGCTGGCTGTGCTTTCTGTTTAATTAGGGGAAAGAGAAAATTGTGACATCAACTCAAGGACATCACCTGCCCGATGTGGTAAAAGCCAGGATTTAATCCAGGCCCAGCCAGTGCATCCCCCCACAGCACATCAAATCTCCTTCAGATTTGTACAGCTGCAGATAAGGAGAACTCCAGGGCAGAGCAGGGAGGGGCTGGCCTTCCAGAGCCAAACCGAAAGATGAAGGGAGCAGCCAAATGTCACTACTATGCTGTGCACTCGGCTCCTTCCATGACTGGGCAGAGCGACTGGACACGGGGTTGCAGGGATTACCTAGCACATGATTCTGGAAAGGCTGGGACTATCATGTTTGCCTTCGTTGTTCTAGGAAGCTGAGAGGGAGCAACAGGAAAGGGCAGGAGCAGCTGAGTAACTGAGGAGGAGGACGAGGAAATCTTCCCATCCCTCCTTTCCTCTCTCCTATTCATTCATTCCTCCTTCCATGCATCCACACTACCCACTCACTCATTCCTTTATCCATGTATCTGCCCATTCATCCCTCCACCCATTCGTGCACCTAGCACACTCATCTGTCTGTCTGTCTGTCTGTCTGTCTACTCTTCATCCACACACCCATTCATCCCTCTATTTCTCCTTCCATACGTGCCTTCCTCCTTCCATGCATCTATCTTTTTTTTTTGGTACTGGGAACTGAACTCAGGACCTTGCACTTGCCAGGGAGGCACTTGTGCCATTGAGCTATGTCCCTGGCCCTCCAGGCATCTATCTATCCACTTACCCACCTATTCAGTCCTTTATTAATGTATCTATGCATTTACCCATCTGTCTATCCATCTGACTAACTGACACCTACTTCTTGCTAGACCAGGCTTCAAGTCCTTTCTGAGCACAGGGTTCCATGCCAAGCAGCACGGACCTTTCTCCTCGGAGACAGGCTGGAAACATGGCTGTGTGGGCCCTGGGCGGGTGTATGTGGGTGCCCTGGTTTCTTCTCCTCTGTGGCTCTGTGGTCTTGTGTCTCCTCTCCTCAGCCCTGTAGTGTGGAATGGGCTAGGGAGCAGAGGAGGGAAGAGTTGGTGCTCTGGGTGAACATGCAGCCCTGTCATGGTAGCAGAGGTACCACGCGGGAGCAGGGACTTGTCATTACTCTCAGTGATGTGCCCAGAAACGGCTCCTGAAATCACCATCATGTACTCCACTCTCTTCTCCTCCCACAGGCAGCTCATCCCCCTTGTTGGACCCAGAGGTGAGGATCCAGAGAGCTGCCAAAGTGGGTGGATACCTGGTGTGGTGGTCCCTCCTCTAAGCGCACATGGTGTGGTGAGGTGACCCCACCTGTCTAGAGGACACAAGCAGGCACCATCCTGCCCACACTGGGAGCTGGGGGCCTTGCTTCTGGTGCCCTCTGTCCAGTTAGATGAGATGCTTGGACCCAGGGACATGAGGGCTGGGATCGGGGGATGAATGAGGACAGTGGCTTTCAGGAGAGGGATTTTGTGAATTGAGACCCACAGAACAAGTCACCAATGGGCATGAGATGGAAAGGCATCCAGGTGGCTGGTACAGAAGGCAAGTGTCAGTTTTAGAGCCATTGCTGGGCACCCCAAGAGACCTCATGCAGAAGCTGGAGGCCTGAGCTCTCTCTGGCAGGGTTGGGGACTCAGCCCTCAAAGGGTGGGACCCAGCCAGTGGTCCGGACACAGTGAGGGGGTTGCTAAGTTTATGGTTCTTCCTGCCTCAGACCCGAGGTGGGGCTGGAGAGGAGACAGCGCAGGGCAATGCCCCATGACCCAACTTCACTCTGCCTGGCCCAGCATGCCTGCTCTCACTGGACCAAAGAGCATCGTCATCTGTAAAATGAACAGCAGGCATGTTCCTGCTCCACCACCCGTGTCCTGGGACACTCAGAACCACAGATCAGGCTGGGAGTCACCAGGATGCTCATCCCCGCCACTACCTGCATCACCACCAGGTCTCTGTGTGTCTTACGCTTTCTATGTCGGCTTTTATCTCTGTCTGTCTGTCTCTATCTTTGTCTCGATCTTGTCTCTGTGTCTATCATTGTCTCTGTCTCTGTTACTGTCTCTGCTTCCTTTTATCTCTGTCTCTGTCTCAACCAGGACTGCAGTTCCAGGTATGGGATGGCATTTGAATTTTCTGGATCCCTTTGGATGCAGGATGATCCCAGAGCCATTTTGCTATGGGGTTGTTCACTGGGAGTATCAGCCTTCTTGTCCCTCTGTGTCTTTGGGGGCCCTCTATCGTGCCCACCTGTACTGGTTACTTGTCACTCCAGAGCTTAGCGGGTTACAGTGTCACCTGGGCCCAGTCCACAGTTCCTGAGGATCAGGACCTGGGATAGCAGGGCTGAGGGTGGGGTGGGCTCTGGCGCAGTCTCTCAGGAGAAGGCAGTCCAGCCATCAGCCAGCGCAGCAGTCACTGGGAAGCTGGACTAGGTTAGGCGCTACCATCAAGACGACCCTCCCACAGCGCCTCTTCGCAGCTGTGTGGAGCCCACCCAGTATGGCGGATGGAGTGGTCATAAGTGGGCGGACATGTGTGAGAGAGGGAGATGAGGAGGGAAGGAAAGGGGAGAGATGGATAAGAATGGAGAGAGCGAGAAAAGAGAGCGAGATGAGCAAGCAGAGACAGAGACAGGGAGAGGGCCAGTGCGAGAGAGGGAATGAGGAAGAGGGGGAGAGCGGGAGAAACAGAGGAACAGGGAGAAAGTGACTCTGTGGCCTGGCCCGGGGACCACGCTGTCCTTCTCTCTTGCTGCCTGAAATTAGGAGGGATGGGATGAAACCCCCCCCACCCTATTCACAGTTAGCTGAGATGTGATCTTGGCCTAGGTGTGCATGATGCGTGGATGGAGAAAGTGCCGGGCACGCACTGGGGAATATTATTCAGCTGTAAAGAATGGACTGCCGTTGGGCTGGGGATATAGCTCAGTGGAATAAGCGCCTGCCTAGCAGGCGCAGGGTCCTGAGTTCAATCCCCAGTACCGCCAAAAAAAAAAAAAAAAAGAATGGACTGCCGTCGTTTGTGGTGAAAGGGTGGGACTGGAGGCCACTGCGCTGAGTGGGAGGAGCCAGGCATGGAAGGATGGACAATGTTCCCCATCACATGTGGAAGCAAATCAGCCCAAGGGAGACCAGTGACTACTAAGGGGGCTGGGTTGCGGGGAAGAAGTGGCTGGATCTGATCAGTGCACGCTGTATGCCTGTGTGGAAATGTCACACGGAGCCTCATTAATATGTGCATCTAATACGTGTTAATCAAACATTAAAGAAAAAGAGAAAGAAAAAAGACCTGGCAGCCCGTCTCACAGTCCCTCCTCTGGCCTGTGCAAGCACCTGCCTGCAGCCTCCAGCTCAAGCCCCACCTTTCTCCAGTCCCTGCCCCTGCCTCCTGTCATGCCCGCCGGTGTCTCTTTCTCCTCCCCCGTCCAGATCACTCTGGATGGCCTCTGTCTCTGAGCGGCTGTCTCGCCATCCTCTCTCCTGGCCCTACCCCAGCTCCACTTGCCCTCTCCTGGCAACGCTCTCTTTGATCCTGCCTGGCCCCAGCCCACTCTCTCAACAGAGAGGGCTGGGGTGGGGCAGAGGCCAGCCTCCCCTCAGGCCCTGTCCACTGCCGGGAGCACGGTCACCCTTGCTCCCATCCCCACAGGGGACAGCTCTGCTGATATCTGCAGAGAGGTGGCTGGGGACTTCTGTGGCTGCAGGGCCTCTTTGTCAGCCTGTGTGAGTCCTAATGTCTCATTTTCCTGATTTAAAACCAGCCTCTTCAAGTTCTAATTGTTGAAAGGAAAAAAATAAGAAAGGAAAAGGAAAATCAATTTGCATGGGGAGGTGGCGTATGCCTGCCGGGTGCTCACTGCTCTTTGTAAGGAGGACCATGAAATCTGCCCAGCCTGAAGTTGGTGCTTATCAGTACCGGAGAGACATCCGCTGCTTTCTGAGGCAGGGAGATAGGGGACTGTTCCCCCCTGCCCAGTAATGGGGGAGGGGCCTTCTGGAGGGCACAAGCAGTGGCCAGCTTCCCCTTGGTCAAGTGCTCCCTAGTGGGGTTTAGGATGAGGAGGGGGTGCTTCCTTTTCCACACCCTCACACCCTTGTCCCTCCTCCCCAGGACCAAAAAGTGTTATGGCCCCTTGTTACAGAAGTGTGGAAAACTGGCCTGTCTTGCAAGTTGCTGATCCATGGTGCCCACAGTGGAAGGTAAGACCTGGACCAGACTCCTACGTCAGGCTGAGCCTGAGAGAAGGCTTCCCTGAGATAGTTCTCTTCCATGTGTGTGCACCCCAACACGCTCTCTGCTGAGATCCCACATGGGTATTTGGGTCCTTAGACTCCTGTGGTGATCCCTGTACCCCATGACTTTGACCCCTAGGCCCAGACAAGAGCCCTGCAGTCCAGGGACCTGTATGCTGGAGATAAGGTGGCCAGACAAGGTATAGGATGCCCAGTTGCTTTTGAATGTCTAATATATAAGATATTTTTATAAAACAGGTATGTTCAAAATATTGCATGGGCACACTTCATATGAAAATTTTCATTGTGTATGATGTTCAAATTTAACTGACTGTCTTCTCTTTTCATTTGCTGAATCTGACCCGGAGACAGAAGGGAACCCTCCCTGGAGCCCTTCATCCCTCCTCCTGTCCTTGGCTAGCTGTACCTTTCATCCTGGGACTGACTGGCCTTGGAGGAAAGAAGGAGAACCTAGTTTGTGGCCTAGGCAGGTAACTCAGTCTCAGCCAGCCTCCTCTACTGTGGGGGTGATGGTACCAGGCGGTGGGGGGAGAGGAGGGTAACAGTGCCATGGTGATGTCAACATTTGATGCCATCTGTGTGGGTGGGAGGACAGGGAGGGGACAGCTGGGGTGGGGGAAGGAATTAGAAGACTGAGGATTCACTCAGGAAATCCTGATTCAGCCCCTTCTGGTCCCTGTGCTCCTGGGGGCTGGAGTATGAGGGTAAATAGGTGAGGTCTTCTTGTTCATGGACCCCAGCTCAGAGGCAACCCAGGCAGGAAGGACCAGCACTGGAATGTTTGTGCCCTGGGAGGTGCTGCTCGTGAAAATAGCCCATTCGCTCTGCACCTGGCTGGTGCTGACTCCTGCACTATGCGGGCTGCTTCCCTCCCTCAGACTTGGCTGGATTTTGCCAGCTTCCTGGAAACACTTCCTGATAACTTAGCAGGGCCTCAAGGCTACTTTGGAGACCCCCCCCCCCCAACCAGCAAGACTTGCGAAGGAAAGAGCCTTCTGGAGGGGTGGGGATAGTAAGGGAGTTTGGTCTTGCTCTTCTGTGAACCTCAGCGAGGCTGTGCTGTGTGGCTGCGTGCAGGGTGAGGAAACAAAGTTCTGGAAGGCTCCTGTGCCCTGGGCCAATAACCTCATCACCCCAGAGTTGTGATCGGACTCCTCTTTTCTCTAGGTCTCATATGTCTATGGGAACATTGCATTCAGACACATACAGGTGGGTGTACCTGCTGGGCCCTGAAGGGAGGGAGAATGCTGGGCCATGATCTGGGCCATAGGATTGTAGGCGCAGCGGAAGCTCCTCAGGCAGTACACACCCAGTGGATGAAGCGTCTCACTGGAAGGGAGTGGAGCTCCCTCTGTGAGTGCTCCCTGCACAAGCTGGGGGCCAGACTAGTGCTGCCAGGGGAACCTGGCCAGCTGCAGTAGAGCCACTTTGCAGAGCCCAGAACCACAGCACAGGTCTGGCGCAAGTGGTGATCAGCAAGTGGGGGGAATGTCAGGGGCCTGCATTAGGTCATCAGAATATAGGAGAATCAGCATCTGTGTGCTGCAGGCTGGAGACGGCACCCCTAGGGGGCAGAGAATAGAGCGGAGGCTTCCTCCTGTCCCCCTCTGCCCACCTGGAGCTTACAAACCCCCCAGAGCACTGAGTAGTGAGCGTGAGTGTGAGTGAGGGGTGGTGAGCCCGTGAATATGTTTATCCAGCAGACTTGGGAATGAATAGCGGACGAATGTTCATTTGTCCCACCAAGCTAGGGGAGGTAATAAGGATAGAGATTTTCAAGGAGAAGCCACTTGCTATTGCTAGTTGCAGCTGCAGAAAGGGCAGTAAGTGTTTGGAGGCACAGCCATGTTCTCCGGGAGTGTATCTGCCTGGATTGCCAGTATCCTCCACTGCACAGCCCTGGGACTCAGGGTAGCCATATGTGTGCAGGGGGAGTTCAGTGCATACACACAGGAGCGTGTGAAGGGACCAGGCAGCATGCATGTGTGTATGTGTGTTCATAGGAGTGTGTCTTGGCTTCCTCCTTCTGTTGTGGTAGCACTTACTGAGCAACTACTGTATGCCCCTCAGGCTATGAAAAGCAGGGACTGCCAGGGTTCTGGAGGCAGGACCAGGCATATGTTGGCTGTATTCTGTTGGGGGTGGTGGTTGTGGTGGTGGTATTCTTTGCAAAGCAATGGAGGCTAGGGATGCTGGTCTGGGACCTGTATCTTGCCGCAGCGCTCTCTGGTGGGCTCTTCCTAAATGCCAGGCAAGAAAGTTTGTACAGCTAGGTGGCGTGTTATTGAAGTGGACACAGTCCTGTCCTCTTGGGGCTGACATTCCAGGGAAGAGAGATCAATAAGCAGAAACAGGACACGATTTCAAAAGCAAATGTCATTTCTTTCCTTGCATAGTCTTCCCTCCTTTCTCTTCTGTTGTTTTTCTTTATGGTAGGGAGGGGTAGGAGTCCTGTCCAGTGTGGACCCGGGGTGCCTAAAGCCTGGCCTCATGAGCACTAACTGACAAGGCCATGGAGAGTAACATGCAGGTTATGGCATCTCTGCCTGCCCTGCCATGTGGTAGATGTGGGCACCTCTTTTACAAAACATGGCATAAACTGGCTAAAAAGGCTTGAAGATTGAAATGCTAGGAGAAGGTCCCCCATTAGATACAAATTTTCTTGCGATCTTAGTGAACTTTTTCTATCCTTTATTTTCTACACATTTTCCTTCGACTTTTATGACTATAATTATAAGGTATAGACTCAGCATTTTCAATATTTCCTATTTTATTTTGCTTAGGGTTATTAGGTATAATTTTTATTGATTAAACTTTTATTATGTGGATTAATCTGACCTATGTAACATCCCCCACATTTGAGCATTCACATTATTTCCATTCAGCACGTAAAGGCTTATTTTCTTCCTTTACTTTGAGAGACTGTTGTCTCAGATGAGTGAATAAAAGGGAATTATTGTTTCAAGCCTGTGCATGAAGATTTTAATACACATTTCTTAATTGGTTGGAATGGAACATTGGTTTTCATTTTAGAGTTTATTTTACAATAAATAATTTCTCATTCTTATGATTCCCAAATAATCAATTTTCTTTTGTAGTGTCTTCTGTTATTTCTAAACTTAGGGGTTCCTTTCCTCTCTATAAGTGGGATATTCAGTCATCTTTCCTACTCTACTTTATCTTGTTTTTCGGAGTGTGGTTTACTGTGGTCTGTGGTGCTGGGGCACATTGATGAGCGGAGGAGGGACTGGCTACACCCCAAAGTCCCATAGCTCATAAGGCTCCCTGGCATCCCTACTGCATTTCCCTGCCCTGTTTATTCTTCCTAGGAATCTCCTACCTCCTCTCTGTCCCCAGACTCTGAGCCCTTGTCCCTGCCCTGCCCCACGCCCCAGGCAGTGGCCTCTCCATTAGTGTCACAGAGTTGATGGGAGCACCTTCCTTCTGCCAGGCACATATGAACTAGGCTTCTGCAACCTGTTCCTTGGACTCGACACTCTTCTTGTTCCTGTGGCCAAGGTGTGTCATCTCTTCACCCATCTCCTGTCTAAGGGGCAGCAACTGGGACTCTGCTCTCCTTTCCAGAAACTTCATCTCTCCTGGCTCACAGATCACGTTTAGGTGCTGGGTAGCATATGTGGCCAATGACACTTTGTCTGGCAGGCAGCTGGGAACATTTCCAGTGGAGACACTGTCCCAATCACACGCATGCTCACACCAAGTCAGTTCTGGAAATGAACACTGCTGCCCTGGACCAGGACAGAGAGGATGGGAGTGTGGGGTGAGGAGGAACCCACACCCTAAACTCTGCAAGGAACCTGGGGATGGAGGTGGGTGGAGAGAGGGATTAGGGTGTGTTTTAAGGAAACAGCAGGGAACATCTGATGGTTTAATGTTGCAAACGAGGAAGGTGAGGCTGACTTTGCAGTTTTAGTCTGAAGCAATAGAGGAGGACACAGGACCGACCTCTGACCTCTGGGTCAACTCAGTACTTTTGCTGCAGGGCTGTGAGCACTCTGACCCCTCACTGAGCCAGGATCTCGTCATCTGAAAATTGAACGATCACTCAGCAGATACTGGCGAGCTATAATGCTGGGCCCGGCTATACTCCAGCCTTCAAGAGACCCACAGGAAAATTGTAAACACATTTGAGCACAGGACTGCAGAGCTCACGGGAGCAAGAAAAGGGCCAAGCTGGCTGAGCACACACTAACTGGTATGAGTGTGACTGGATGTATATGAGTGCATCTAAATGTGTACCTGTATGAGGATGTGTGTGGGGGAGAGGATGTGCGCGTGCGTGCGTGCGTGCGTGTGTCTGCATGTGTGTGTGTGCATGAGTATGTAAGATAGCATGTAGGTATGTGAGCGTGTGTATACGAATGTGCATGTAAGATAGGAGAGGTGGATGTGAGATGGATGTGTGTGTGTGAGGGCGAGCGAGAGTGTGAGACTAGGGATATGCATACGAGACTGTGCGTATGTGTGTGAGTAGGCAGGGGTATGTGCCCTATCTGGTGGCCATGTCTGGGTTCTGTCCTGTGGGAAGCTTTGGCTTCAAGGGATTCAGCTGTCATCCCTCAGCCCTAGTATTCCTGCCACACCAGTATCCCCAACTCCAGGGCACACTGGGGCAGGCCAAGTCCAAGTGTGCCTGGTCCTCAGACCAGCTGAGTGTCCCTGCTGGCCTCTGTGGAGCATTAGGCCCTGCAGCTGACAGGTGAAGTCTTAGAAAGAAGGCGTGGCTCAGCATAAAGATAAGCACAAGAATGGAGCACAAGGAACTTCTCATCTCCAGAGTAGGACAATGGGCTGCCTGGCAGAGGTGCCACTCAGGGAACCTGAGCAAAACGTCTTCTTTGCATTGATAGTACTGTAGGAGCTGCCCATCCCATTCGTCCACAACCTAACCTTAGTGGTGTGACCTTATTTGGAAGGTCTCTGCAGATGAAATTAAAGACCTCAAGCTAAGATTAACTGGGTTCATAGAGGGCTCTAATGCGAAGACAGTTACCTGCATAGGAGACACAGACTGAAAGGAGAAAGGGCCCTGTGAAGATGGAGCAGATCCTAGAGGGAGGCAAATGCCTGGAGCTACCAGGAGCTGGCAGAGGCAGGAAGGAGCCTCCCTTAGAGTGTCCCAAAGGAATGAAGCACTGCCCAACCAATTTCAGACTTCTGCCCTAGAGCCAGAAGAAGATAGATTTGCATTGCCCCAAGGCCCCAGCTAGTGGTTATTGCTGCTGGCAGTCCCAGAAACCAGCACAGCCATGCACCTGCAGGCTACCTGTCCTGGGCCTTGGCCTGCTGCCCCTCCCAGTTCTCTGGCTCAGACAGCAAACATTTTCATCTTTCCTGATTCTGTGGTATTTTTCTTCTGTATCTCCAAATGGCATGCACACATTGCTTCTCAATTTTTCAGGTTGGGAGTTTATCTATTTAATCCACTGTAAAGAAAAAGGACTGAGTGCTTTTGTTCCTGGTCCCTCTGACAGCCCAGCTGCTGCCTGTAGCCGCCCCCCACCCCCAGTACAGTAACGATGCCATTTCTGTGAGATCGATATTGTAAACATGCCTCAAAGCTGAGCCCTTAATCCATTATTTCTCTCCTGTCTCCTGCATCAACATGCTTTCCCCTAGAGTTAATAATGGTCTTATTTTTTTATTCGCTTAGTTTTCTGCACACTTAACACTAATTCCATTTCAAATGCCCTCCTAGCCTTGTACCCATCTCCGGACTGTTAAAGACATCAGCATCCTGCTAATTTCATGCCCTTGAAGAAATTGTTCTCGCCTGGGCTGGCTGGTTCAAGCCTGGTGTGGGTCTCTTCTCTCCCCCTGCAGCCTGTCCCAGGACTTCTGAATTCTCTCTCTCTCTCTCTTGTTTTTTTCCTGCCTTACTCCTTCATCTGGCAGAGCAAATCCTCCTGGCGAGGGTGTATGGGAGCTGCTTCTGAGTCTCTGTAAATAGGCTTATTCTGCCTTTGCTCTGTGCTGGCAGGTTGGTGTATGTGGGGTCTGGGAGGGCTTGCTTCCCCATGAATGTTTGGTTATGGGTCCTCTTTTCCAGCCTCCTGCCTTGCCTTTGAGAACAATGACATTTTGATTCTTGATCTTCTGTATGAAGTGTGTTTACCATTGCTTTGTTTTTGGCTGTCTGGAAGCTGGTCAGATTTCCTCTTTGTTCTCTGTATTCTGAGTTGTTGTAATTATGACCCTTGCTGTGGGTCGAAGCTCATCCGTGGAGCTATGTTCTCAGTGGCCCACTGAGTCTAGAGCTTGTGCCCAGATTAGGCAGTGCAGCCTGCTGTCCAAGTACCACTGAGCAGGCGGCTTAAATGATGCAATTTACATCTCACAGCTCTAAGGGCTGGAGTCTGAGACCTGGTTCCTCCTGAGGCCTCTCTCCTTGTCTTCCCATGTCCTCATGCGGCTGTCCCTCTGGTTTTGTCTGTATCTTGATCTCGTCTTCTTATAAGGACCAGATTGAAACAGGGCAACCCTAATGACCTCATTATTCCTAATCTTTAAAGATCCTGTCTCCAAGCACAGTCACACTCTGAGATCCTGGGGGCCAGATGCAGCATAAGGTTTTGGGGCACAGTACAACTCATGACAGGCCGTCCCTAGGGAGCACTTACTGAATTATTTCCTCCCTTCTCTTAGTGGTTCACATTTCCTCTCTCTCTCTCTCTCTCTCTCTCTCTCTCTCTCTCTCTCTCTCCCCTTTAAATTTCTAAATTTTATTTTGTGGCAGGGCCTTGGTAAGTTGCCTGGGGCTGGTCTTGAACTTACAAATTTCCTGCCCCGCCTCCTGAATAGCCACTACCCTCAGCTTCTTTCATTGAAATCTCAGCCCTGGACTGGCCTTCTGTTTTCTTTGCATGCACTCTCCGCCTTAGGTCCGTCCTTCCCCACTTGTCACTCCTGTGATTCCGATTTCTGCTGTCTGCTTCCCATGCTTGGGTGCTTTTCTCCTGATGCTGGTCTTTCCGCGCTTCCTGCTCCTATCTCCCTGTTCCCAGAGCGTTCTTGTCACCATGGGACGCTTCCTCCTTCTGGTCTTGCTCTGTTTCTTCTAGGTTGTTGTTTTCTTTAGTCTCAGCACTCTGGGGCCACAAGTGATCTCATCTAGGTGGGGTAGCACAGGCTGGGCGCTCCATTTAGGCAGGTACTCAGAGTCTGAGTGAGATCCTGGGTAATGCCATTGGCCAAGTTGCTGGTCTCCTTTGCTAAGAAGCCTTTTCCAGCCCTACATGTGGCTGGCTACCTGGAGATCCCTCCTGAAGCTCCAGCTCCAGGACAGATGCTTCTCTGGAGAACAAGCTTTCATGTTGTTGGGTACAGCAGAGTGATTCCGTGCCTAACCCCATCCTCAGAACCAGAAACATGATCTAGGGGTGCGACAGCTCCAGAACAGGGCTTGGGGCAAACACTTGCCCTTTTACAGCCCCCATCACCCCTTCAAGTATCTGAGCCTGCAGGCCAACCATGATGGCCTCAGTGACAGTGTGGTCCCCATCGCTGGCCCAGACTTCTGTTTTCCTGGTCTCCTAAATCAGTTGCTGCTCACCCATCTGTGAAACACCTTCCGAATTTTTGTTCTTTGTACACATTCCCCCAAACCTAAAACTGTTCTGAAAAATAAAGCCTATTAAAATATGTATAATTATTCTAACAATGGCATCTGGAAATAGAATATTTACCCAGTGCTTTTCCACATTTCATCCCTATTTTTCCCACACCCAGTAGGCAGCAGTTTCATCCCCTTATGACCAAAACAGGACTAGAGGGAGGATGCTGGGCCAGGCCCATCTGAGGGTGGTGCTGACCCAGGAAGATCTGTGGGTTTGGCCCTCATCCTCTGCCTGTGCAGGTCACGCTGTCAGAGTGATGGACTGGGCATGGTGCCCTCCCCGCCAACCCATGATGGCTTTGAAAGCCTATTCTCTCAGTGCTTTTCTGCTGGGCCAGTTGGTTGGAACTGAGGCTGTCACAACCATGAGCTTTATACCTTTAATTTCTCCGGAGAGAGAGAGAGAGGGGAATGGTTTCTCCATCAGCTCAGCACACAATGGATCCGAGCTCATCTGAATCCCAGAGATTTGGAGGCAGAGGGCCCAGGAGAGGAAGCAGCCTGACCCTCAGTGATGGAGAGGCTTCCCAGCTCAGCCTGCCCAGATGCCCCACAGCTCCTGCAGGCAGTGAGACTGTCCCTCCTAGGGCTGCTCTCTGGTCACTTTCCTCTTACTTGTGACCCAGCTTGCTCATCCTTCACCCAGCCCTGGCTCACGGGCTCTCTGCCACTGTAAAAGGACATGGATATCCTTTGGACCCTCCGTGGTACAAGCTTTTCACAGGTCAGGGCTGGATTCTTCTATGAGCTTCCTTCCTGTCTCTTGAAAGCTGGCCCAGACTTCCAGGCAGAATATCACACATCCCAGCCCCAGGCCTTCTCTGTAGGGTGGTCCTCATGTGCCATTGCTGTCTACTTGTTGGTCTGTATTCTCTTAGATGGAGAAATCCAAAACACCCTCGGCATCTTGCCATTCTTCACACTCCTGTAAAGAGATGTAGTGGGCATTTATGGCAGTACCTCTGCTAGCGACAAATTGCCAAGAATTCACACCCTATCTTGGGCGACAGGGGTCAGGTAGCTAAGCTGAATTCTCCACTCGGATCCCCCACCACAGTCGGGGTGTCTGTAGGGCTGGAGCTCAGTTGACTAGGTGGAGAGGGCTCTCCCCAAGCTCCCCTGTTGCTGAGGACTGTGGGACAGAAGCCCCTGCTCTGTGCTGGCTGGTGGCCAGAGGCTGTCCTGGATTTCCTTTCTGTAAGGGTCATCCTAGAGAGGCCACTCATATTGTCAAAGCCAGCAGGAAAGCCTGCTCACAGTATCAACCCACAACTGTACGTAACACAGTCTCCTTTAATGGGGCCATGGAGGAACTTGCTCTGCACTACTGCCCTTAAGATGGTGATGCAGAGAAGAACACAGAACAAGTGAGGACAGTTGCCTGGAGGGTGTCTGGTCTTGAGTTTACTCCTGGAGAGCCTGGGGTACTGGCACCATGGGCCTAGCTCCAGCACCAGATGCCATGACAGATATGGCAGATAATGGGTATGTGCTCAACTTGGTTCTTTCCAGCCAGGCTGGAGGGGAACAATGGATGCAGTTGTGCTCCAGGGTGAGGGCTGCCCTGGCCAATGTGTTGAGCATAGATCTTGAGGAGCTGGGAATACATCAGGATTCTGCAGGGAGGCATAAGTCCAGGCAGGGGATGGAGTGACAGATACATTTTAAGGGTGACTCTGGCTGGGAATGAGCAGAGGGGAGCAGGCTGGGCCTTGTGAGAAGCCAGTGAGGGCCAAGGGGTGAAGGCCTAGCTGCTGCTGCCAGAAACTGGAGATGCACAAAAGAGCGGAGTAAAGTGGTCTGCAGGCCACAGAGTTGGGGGAGATCTGTGCCTTGGCCGTTTTCTTTAGCTTGATCCTATCAAAGAGGTCCCTTGGGACTCGGCATGGGGTGGCCACTAGACTAGGATTTGTAAATGGTAAATGCCAAAGCCTTCTGGGTATGAACTCCATCTTTGTGTCCACAGGATTCCTTCTATGTCATCCTGAGAGACAGAGATGACCACCTCTAGAGGTGACCAGAGGAGGACTTCAGAGTGAGGATCCAGGCAAATGGCTCCATGTGACTGAGCAGGTGCCCCCCACTGGAAATGGAAGGGTGCAAACTAGGGAAAGCAGAAACACAGGGACCCTGCTACAGTGTTCAGGTGGGCAGACAGGCTTGTACCTTCCTGGGAGGGAGAGGCATTCAGTGTCACTATCTGTCCAGGGGCTGGGGCACAGGAGTTATCCAGTGGAGTCCTGCCCTGTCCTGGCACTGCTGCAGGGCAGTGCAGGTGGCAGCACTCAAGGTGTGCAGCTGTGCACAAGGCTCATTTTTCCTCCAAGACAGACAATGACTCTCTCGTCCTGCCATGTCAAACTCTAGGAAGTATGAGCATCCATTTCACTCCTGGACACCCATGTGAGCCACGGTCTCTTATCTCTTTCTGGGCCTCTTCGTTTTCACTCCGTGTTAACTGCTGTATTTAATCTCTGATAAATGATTGCAGCATAGACATGACAACTTGGCCTTCAGTGGCATTTATTTCTTCTTCCTGGCCAAACGCTGACAGAAAAAAACTCAATTTCATTGTGAGGAAAGCTGAGCGAGTGCGTGTTTGTTTAGATCCCTTCCGAAGACAAAGGGTCACAATGCCTACTCAGGCCACCTTCCAGATCTTGAAGAAAGTGCAAGTTGGGCCCATATCACTGGAGGATAGCCTGCTTCCACCTAGAGGACCTAATTGGTGAGAGGGGAGGTCCTGGCTCCTGCAGATTCAGCCTTCTTTGCCTTCGTGGGCTGGAATGAGAACCTTACAATCCTACTGCATCACCCATTCCTCCTTTCTACTGGCACAGGCTTCCCTCTTTGTGATGGGGTTGTCTGTACTGGGGCCAATGCCCTGCACCATGGCCTGGCTACTCCAGTCCCACTAGGACACAGGGTGGCACTGTGGATTTCAAGACTGGCGCAGCCTTACTCCATCTATGATGGTTCTGTGACCTGCTAATGTCATCTTTTGGGAGCTGAGATCTCCAATCTGCCAACTGGGATGGGAGTTACTGAAAATTGTATAGCTATTGGAAGGTGTCACACAGAATGCTGGTACTATACAGGTTGCTACAGCCTCTGGAATCTTTTCCTGGTGCCCTGGCTCTCTGGTAGCTGTATACTGGCCTGAGACCAAATATCCTTCTTATTACAGGTGAGGCTCAGAGGGCTTGTCAAGGTCACACAGTAGCAGGTGCAGGCTGGGAGCACAGCTGGGCACCTGGTCCCACTCTCAGCACGGGGTCCTCCTCGACAGGGAGAGAGTAGGCTTCCAGCCTGACCAGCTGGTCTCAGAAACACACATGAATGGTTGGAGTACTCTTTCCAGAGGGGCTGTCAGCTCAGATTAGGCTCAAGTGTGGTGGTACAGTTGGTAGATGTCACTTGAAAATGAGAACAGTGTGGGCATGTCCCAGGGCATCCATTATGTAGAAAGACATGGGAAAGGTCCCTTTACAGAGTGGTGGTGACATATCTGTCACACTCTCTCTTCTATCCCACCAGAAGGAGAGACCTGTGTCACAGAGTCACACATCAATACTGATGTCAGGTTTTGGCAGGGCAGAAGGTTGCTGGATCCTGATGCTTCTGCTCAGGCTGGCAGGCAGAAAGAGCCCAAGATGCCTCTTCCCAGACCCTTCACCACAGTGGTGGCTGAGCTGGTTGAGTAGGACCATGGGAGGAGAGGCTAACTGAGGAAGATATACTTCACTAGGACTGAGGACTTCCACCCTTGACTTCAGGGATACCCTGGCTCCACTGGCCATTCTTGTTTTCAGAAACCATATCTGCTTCCTGCCCTGTTCCACGTACCTCCTGATCTGTGAGTTGATCCCCACTTTTGTTGGCCTAAAATAAAACCCCAGGGTCCTGATATTTGAGGCAGATGTATGTACAATTATATAGAAATAGATGCTACACTCACACTATTTATGGTTTAAATATAAAATCTAAATCTAAATGTCTCATATTCAAAGGTAGGACCAGGTAGGGCCAGATCAGAAGGGGTGGGTCCCTGAGAGTGTGATTTGGGAAGATGTATTTTTGTCCTGACCCTTTCCCTTCCCTTCCCTTCCCTTCCCTTCCCTTCCCTTCCCTTCCCTTCCCTTCCCTTCCCTTTTCCTTCCTTTCCCTTTTGTCCTCCTTCTTCTCTTCCTCCTGTCTCTATTTATGTCTCTCTGTCTCTCTATCTCTGTCTGTCTCTGTTTCTCTGTCTGTCTGTCTCTTTCCTCGCTGCCATAAGATGAACAGTTTTCCTTCATAATGTACTTCTACCATGCATTTCTGCCTTGGGAGCAGCTGACTTTGGACCAAATTCACTAGAATTTGTGAGCCAGTTATTGAGTATTTTGTCTCATCAATGGAAATGTGACTAAGACAGAAATTGGTACTAAGAGTAAGGTTGTTGTTACTGTACCTGATCATGTAGTTTAGATGCCTGTGGAGGAGGAGGAAGAGGAGGTCAGAAAGTTTGAAGAATCAGACCAGAGAAGCCAAAGAATGTTGTGAGCAGTATATGACATGTGATACTGGTCAGAGAACAGAAGAGAGAATGCCAATAGGAATGTGGACAGTAGAGACCAGGCTCAGTATGTTTCAGTTAACAGGGACTCCATTGGCAGTTGGACTATAGGCTATATGTGTCACACTCTGACAGAAAATTTTTCTACATTGTACCCATGTCTTAAGACTGTGGGAAACTGAGATTAAGTGTGATAGACTGATTAACCTGGAGAAGGAAATTTTAAGGTTGCCCAACATTCAGGCTGTAGTACAAGGTGCTTCTGACTGCTTTTATCCAGCTGTATAGTGAGAATCAGGAGTAAATGATTTGAAAAGCTTACAGCTTCACCAGAAAGGAAATATCTGCAAAGTTTGGGCAAAGGAGAGCATGATTTCTGAAAAGTTTAGTACCGTGGTACATTGGTGCATGAATGCTTCTGTTTGTCAACCAAAAATCTGGCAAAATTTTGTTTTCGTTTGCAAAATCCACATCAAGTGACAAACACAGCTGTGGCCATCTTTCCTCTACAAGCACAAACATGGCCATCTTTTCCAGAATTGTGGAATGGATTAAGTTTGTGAACTGAGGTACTACTATATTTTTTAAAAAGCCAATTATTTTGTACAGAGACAAGAAGAAAGATGCCCCAGAGATCACCTCAGAAATCAGCAAGACCTCAACCATCAGAGACTCAAAGTTGCAAAACCATAACTCTTTCACTTGAGAAGAGAGTTTCTGGGATATTTGATCACTCATAGCAGCCTAAAGAAGTTGTTTTAGCTACTTTTTTTCATTGCTGAGACAAAATACTTGGACACCCAAAGTTAAGGGAGGAAAGATTTATTTCAGCTCACAGTTTGTAGAACTTTCAGTCCATTTTGACTTTCATCTTACCACAAAGTCATGGATCCTGGACATGGAACTGTGGTATTTAATGCTGGAGTCTCTGGCTTTCAGTCTTGCTTTGGTCTGATTCTTTTCTATCCCTTTATTCCCCGCTTTTGTAATAGGAACATTTACTCTGAGCATTTTATGTTGGAAGTATTTAACTTTCTTGTTGATTTTCACAGGGCTCACAGCTCAGAGTTTGCCTTTGGTGTCAGAGAAGGCTTTGGACTTGGGTTTTTCAGCAATGTTGGAACTATTAAGACTGTGGCAGCTCTTAGAGGTGAACTAAACACACATTTTGCATAATGAGATGAACATGAGCCTTTTCTAGGCCAAAGGCAAAATGTTACCATTTAAATCTAAAATGTTGCCCCAAACTCTCGTGTTTTGTGTTGGGGGCTGCCCCAAGTGGATGGGTCACCTGGGGAACGACTTGGAAGTTTGTATTCCTCTCTCTGACTCCCCTCTCCTCTCTCTGCTTCCTGATTGTCATGGGATGAGCAGCTCTCCTCTGCAATGCCCTTCCACCATGTGTATTTGCCTTAGAGCCAGCTGACTTCGGACTGAACTCACTCCAAAAATCTTCCTCTCCTTTAATTTGCAGGTGTTGGGTATTTTGTCCCAGTGACAGGAAACTGACTAAGACATTCATTCATTTAACAAACTTTTTTTAACTGATGGTAAGTATAGCATGTTTGCTGAGCAAGAGACTTGGCCTCTTATGATCAGTGAAAGTTGTGATGGAGGGTGAGGCACTGTGGCTTCCCTGGGGCTTAAGGTGACTCACTCCAGGAACTGGAAGATCCATGCAATGGGGATATGGTGTCTGGGGCAAGAGAGATGGGAGATGAGGTGAGAATGGGTTGGATGCTTCACTTTCTGAGGTCTGGGTTATTGAAGCTGGAGCCACAGAAGCTAGCAGTGTTTCCTGTAGTTTGTCCTTCTGTCTTTACCTCCTTGGAGATTGCCTTTTCACCACCTGCTGTTGACAGGGCAGGGAGAGCTCAGGGTCAGAGAGAGATAGCATCTTCTTCAGCAGTAGAGGAGAGAGTGGTGCTGCTGAACACTCTGGAGGAGGTGTGCAGCTATTCATATTTTTGAGGGACCAGGCTTCTCATCCTGCTGCAGCAAGAATCCCTCTCCAGCAGCATACTCAGTCATATCTGGGCAGGCACAGCCAATGGTAGGCTCAGGAATGCACGCCTGTGTCTTAATGGGGGACGCGCTCAAATCCTCCAAATGTGGGCAGACAACTATCGCAGTGAAGTTGAAGGCAACCAAGCTGCAGCTTACAAGCCTCAGGTAAGTGTTTGATGCCCTGTAAGGAAGCCTGACAAAGGCAGGCTCCTTATCCCAGACCTGGACAGTGGTCCCTCTGGGCCCTGTTCTTGTCGCTCAGCACCTCTACTTTTCCTGCTTCTGGCTTCACTGTGATTCCTTCAGCTGCACAGAAGGAAGTGGTTATGGAATCTGTGGCCCATTAACAAGCCATTGGTGTCATAGGAGAAGACCTAGAGGCTACAGGGGTCTGGGAGGTGACACTGGCTGCAGCAGCTGCACAGGGATGGTCCTGAAGCCCAAGGATCACAGAGCTGGAAGTCCCGGCAGTGCTGTGGAGCAGGAGACCTAGAGAAGGGACAGAGAATGTGTGCTGGGTTTCGGCCACTGCCCTGGACTCAGAGGAGCTACCACATGCTTGAAAGGCCGTACAACAGGCTATTCCTACAACAGGAAAGCAACCACAGTCAGGGCGGTGGATGTGGGCCCTGGTGACCGAGCAGGTTGAGGAGGTTGAAGCTCGCGTCTTTTTGTCACAGTCACATTTCAGCACTGCCAGCATCACTAGGAGTCACCCTTGGACATCATCATCACCAAGTTGGCCAGCTCAGTCTCGCTGCCATCACTAGAGCTTTCCCATCCCGTGCCCGCCATCCATTCCTCCTCCTCTTCCAGGTTCTCTACCAGGCCCCCGGGTGCCAAGTTTCTGACCCCACAGGGTTTTCCTGCTGCCAGTTACAATAGAAAACCAAGGATGCTCAGCTCTTTAGGGCTTGCAGTCCCTGCAGTAGGATCTACAGAGGAGAAACCAGTGAATTGGCCAATGAGCAACTTGGGCAAAGTGCTCCATGAATCACAGTGAGCCAGAATGCATATATTGCAGAAGGGCTGATCTTGACTGGGCCCTGAACAGTGAGACATTATGGTTTATATCTGGATGTCCCCCCAGAGCCTCACACACTCCTAGGTGGGACTTTGAAAGGTGACTGGATTATGGGGGCTTATAGCAGACTTGCTCTTAGCAGGTGGGGTCTGGTCTCAAGAGGTGGGCCCTAGGGGCATGGCCTGGAGGATTTATCTTCCTTCCCCACTACTCTCTTCACAGTCCCTTCTTCCCTGCTGTCCTGCCATGAGGAACTGCTCCTTTATCATACCCCTGTGCCGTGCTGCCCTGCCTTGGAGCCAGCAGACCATGGACTGTAGCTTCTACAAACTGTGTGCTAAAATAAACCCATACTTTCTCAAGTTGTGGGTGGTGGGTATTTTGTTCAAGTGACAAAGAGTGTGATTAAGACATGAGAGAACCTTGGGCATGAGCCTTCAGGGAGAGGGGACAGCAATGCAGGGACACTGAGGGGACAAAGTGAGGGGACAGTGTTGGCCTAGGATGTGACAGAGGCCAGAGTAGGGGACGCCAGACCCAGATGGGTGCTTCTATGTGTAATAAGGTGGATACCTCCTACGGGCTCTGCCTAAAACAGAATACGAACGACACCAAAACCCAGAAAGCCAGAGAGTTTTATCATGGAGCCTTGTGTCCAGACACTTCTGTGTGGAAGCCCCTCCCAGAAGCAGCCTACTGTCATGAATTAGGGAGTAATTAGGCCATTTGTTATACCTTTTCTATTCACAAGTACCATGAACAATATGCTCTATTATTTTGTGTGTTTAAACATTTACATAAATGGGATCATGGTGTAAGTAATGTTCTATAATTCCTCTCTTTATTTAACACTTTATTTTGAAGATGTATTCATGTTGACAACCTAGGTCTATGTAGATATTTGTAATTGCTACTGTGCATCCCATCGCGTGGAAGTCTTTCTGTGTATGAGTATCTGTTCATTTCTGATGGGTTTTTGGCTCATGCCCAGTGTTTCCTCTCACAAATAAAGTCGCAACAAGACTAGTTGTTGTCTGGCATATCCTGTACCATGTGCTGCTCTGATAATTTTATGCACATATGCTCACATTATTCACACAAACATGCTTGAAAGAAAGTGCCCACTTTGCAGCTTGGGAAACTAAGTCGTAGAGAAGCCTGCCCATGGCCAAGCACCAAGGAGGTGTCTGAGAGGCCCACCCTGGTGCTAGGGCCTTAGCTATTATGCACACCCCTCCATTTTATTTCTGTATGGCCGTGCCCATGGAGGGAAACTACAAGGGCTGGGACCAGGCTCTTAACCAACTTGATGCTGCTGTATGCTCTCTAGGGTCTCCTCCCATGGCCTTACATCCCACACTCCACATCAGCACCAGGATATCACACTGCTGGATGAACTTGGGCCATCTAGATAGGTGTGATGTGATAGTTCCTTGAATGCTATGGGTGAGTGTGTGTGTGTGTGTGTTATTGGTAATTGAACCCAGGGCCTTGGCACTGAGCTGTATCTCCAGATCTTTTTTAGTTTTTATTTTGAGACAGAGTCTCACTGAATTCTTCAAAGTAGGCTTGAACTTTCAATCCTCCTGCTTCAGCCTCCTAGATTGCTTTTTTTTTGGTACTAGGAATCGAACTCAAGGCTTTGCACTTACCAGGCAGGTGATGTGCTTCTGAGTTACATCTCCGGCACTAGAGTGCTAGAATATAGTTGTACACCACTGCACCCAAGCTCTTGAATATTAGTAGTACTGTCATATTTTAGTACACATGTTTATGCTAGTCATTTTCTTGTTTCTGGGGCATAATGCTTCTCATCCAAAGTTTGGAGGAAGAGAAATTCATTTTGGCTCACATTTTTAGTCCATAGTTGGTTGGATCCAAAACAGGAAGACATGGTGAAAGGACGTGGACAAAGGAAAACTGCTCAAGGCATAGGGAAGCAGAGAGATATCAAGGGAGGAGTTGGGGAGAGAGATAAATCCTTCTAGACATGCTTCATTGACCTGCCTTTTTTGACCAGACTCCATGTCCTGATAGCTATAAACCCCCACAATCCAATCACCTTGCAAAAACCCTACCTATTGTGCATGAGGCTCTTGGGAAGCATCTGATATAAATTATAATAATGTTTTAACATGCATCTGTGATTTAGATTGCCTCTTTGGTGAATTGTCTGTTCATATGCTTTGCCTGTTTCTCTACTGAGTTGTCTGTGTCTTTATTGATTTGCTCACACTTTGTGTGTTCTGGATACTGATCTATTATTTACTGTATGTTGCAAAATCTGTCTCACTTTGTTACTTATCTTTTAATCATGTGCACCGTCCTTTTTCTTTTTTTTTTTTTTTTTGTGGTACTGAGGATCGAACTCAGGACCCTGTGCTTGCTAGGCAAGCACTTATTCCACTGAGCTATATCCCCAGCCCCTGCACAGTCCTTTTTCATACAGAAGTTTTAAGTTTTGATAGACTTCCATTGATTAATTTTTCTTTATAAGACTACATTTTATCTCATTTTAATGCTTTACCCTGAAGTCATTCCTCTTTACCCTGAAGTCATTAAATATTTTTCTATACTTTAATTGCTTCAAAGCTTTGTTTATCACACTTAGGTCTTTAATAATATGCACTGATTGTTATCCAAACTCTATTCATAGCTGGGGACATGCACACTCTCTTCCAATTCCTTGCCACTGCAGAAGATCCGTGGAACTTTGTCCCTGAGGATGGCATGTTATAAGTACCATGTGACCATTGCCCAGATTTCTGGAGAGCTTTCACTAAGTGAGGAATTGTCCCCATAGCCTGAACACTGAACCTGAGCCTGACATCCC
Source organism: Dinomys branickii (assembly GCA_004027595.1). NCBI lineage: Eukaryota > Metazoa > Chordata > Mammalia > Rodentia > Dinomyidae > Dinomys > Dinomys branickii. The sequence goes on from PVLD010003985.1 coordinate 125,265, forward strand.
CAGGAGGGTCTAGGGCTAGGGGCAGGGGCAGGACAGGCAATCCTGTGTGAGGCCCATGCTGAGCAGAAGAGAGGGCCTGCAAGAGGCTCAAACGGAACCTGAAGATGTAGATCACTGAGTGGGCATGGTGGACGACAGGAGGCCCCTAGGGAGGGAGGTGGGAGGCCTGTCAAGTTACACTCAGGGAAATGAGTTGATAGAAGGGTGGTGGCCAGTAGAAAAGCTTGGACTGAGTATGTATCCTGCCTCTGTTGCTCGCAAACCCCAGAGTCACCAGCTGTTGGAGGCCTATTTCCTCATTTAGGAAGTGGGTGCACAGCAGCTGCTCCATAGCATCCAGTGGGACTGAGGCATGGTGCATATGCTGAGTCAGGCACACAGTGAGCAGGCAGGAACCAGATGTCTATGGCTTGACTGTGGCACCCAGCACTGCTGGCAGTGTCGGCGTGGTGGTGATAGTCGTGGCAGTTCTGTCCTGTCACACACAGGCTGACTCAGCCCCCAGCATTCAGGCCAGGCTCAGACTGTGATTGGAGATAGGACACAGATTGGAGGAAGCTGAGTGGGCTGGATTCCTGAGTATGTGGGCCTGGCCACCTCATGTAGAGGCTTAGAAAGTCTCTCTCCATCCAACTGAGCTCGGCCAGGCCATCCACACATGGTACCCCAGCCCAGGCAAATTTGAATGTTACCCAAATACTGTTTAATAATGACAGTTTTAGTGTAAGTTTATCCCGATTATTTCCAGAATGTACTCATACTAAAAAAAAAAAATCATTATTTATCTGAAATTCAAATTTGACTTGGTGACCTGTGTCTTTTATTTATTAACTATGGAGGCCCCATTTGGTGGCAGGTCTGGCTGGATCAGGCAGGGCTTCAGGTCGGCCCATGAGAGCTGAAGTTGGAAACAGCAGTGAGTGAGGAAATCAAGGCAGAACCTAGTTGAAAGGGAGGGTTTGGTGATGAAGTGGCAGCAGTGACTGACAGGCCAGTGTGTGCTGACTGCGGGCTGTAGGCTGTCCATTGATTGCCTGCCCACTCTCTCACTCTCAGGCCCTGGAAGCCAGCCACTCCATTCCCTCAGCTGTGCAGATCAGAGTTGGGACTGGGCCCTTCCTGGAGTCTCACCCTCCTATAGTCACAGTCAGGGTCTATACCTGACACAGGAGGCAGATTGATAGACACTCAGTCCCCACCTACAGGGTGGGAGCTCAGAGCAACATTGGCCAGTGTGTAGGTGGCTTCCTGCAGGAAGTGGCGCTGGAACTGGGCAGATTCAGTGCTCACCAGGCAGAGGGAGCTAGAGCTGGGAGTTGCAAGGCTCAGAGGCTCCTCCTGCCCCTTCCCTGTCACCTGCTATAGCCAGGAACAAGGCTTTCATCCCAGGTTTCACAGTAGCCGCTCAAGATGTGTTGGAACAATGAAACGGTACAAATGACTTTTTAAAAACTCCTGTGGGCAGGTGGCTTTGCCTGAGGGTATGGGACTAAGGAGGAGGCACAGCTAGACTCTGGGTCAGTGGTGACACAGTCATGTCTTACCCACAGGACTCCCTACCTGGCTCTGGCTCTGGAGTGTCCAAAGGGCGTTCCAGGTGGTAGCGTCCCCTCTGCCTGTACCAGCAGCAAGGCCCTCCCAGAACCTGAAAGAGAACAGAGCAGAGGACAGAGAGGAGGCACAGAGCCCCAGGCCTCCTCCTGTTCTCTCTGTACTTGGTCTCCAAGGCTCAGGGGAGCTGTGGAGGGTGGGGATGCTTGTCCTTGGCAGAGCTCAGAGCAGGACTGGAGACATGGTTGGGAACACAGTGCTTGGCAAAGTCTTGCCTGAGTGGAAGGGCATTGTTATGGTTGATACATTGTGTCAACTTGGGGAGTCTAGGGCTTTGGCTGATTGACTCAGCAGGAAGCCAGGGTGCTTACTTTGTATACATCTTGAGCCTGTGGAAGAGGAGGGCATGGAGATTATGGGAGTGCTACATGCCCCCTGGGTGGGGGTAGCCTGTTTACAATGTTTACAAGGGAGATAGAAAGAGGTTGTTTGCCAACCATTCCTTCCCTTTTGTTGGTTGTTTTTGCTGTGCTCTGCTGCCATGAACGTTTGCCCTCTGCCATGTGCCACTCTGCCTCAGAACCAGTCAAGTATGGACTGAAACCTCCACAAACTGTAAGCTAAATAAACCTCTCCTTCCTTCATTTTGGGTGTTGGGTATTTCGTCTCAGCAAGGAGAGAAAAGTAACCAAGACAGGCATTTTAGAGCTGGGGACATTCTTCCTCACTGTCTGCCGAGATGCCTTATCTTTCATGGCATTGTGAACGGAGGGAGTGTGGGACGGGCAGAGCACAGAGTTAGGTTGGGGCTCACCGCACCTGGGGCCCTTGTCTGTCTGCCTGTCTTGCAGTGGAAGACTGAAGTGCAGGGAAGGGGAGAGACTTTCCCAAGCAAGCAATGAGCAGCGTGTGGCCCAGAGCCTAGAGGTCAGGCTGCAGGTTCATCCCTATCCTTGTGGCAAGACCAAGTCCTGATATCCCTACATCTGCCATGTAGGCAGTTCAAGGGGTGTTTCTTGGTCACCTTCCCAGGGTCCTTGCCCTTGAGGTAAGTGAAGATACATGTCTTACATCTTAACTTTCTCTCAGCTGACCGGTGAGGAGCCCAGCTTCCTGGCATCACAGTGTTCCTCTCCCTGTACTTTGTTGTCACTCTGCTCCACACACTCCTGGACAGCAGGGGCCTGTTGGAGGAGTGGTACCGAAGCCAGAAGCTCTCAGGAAGCCCTCTATTGCTCCTCCACTGCTTCCACCTGGGGTCACTGGGCCATCTCCACCCCTCCCTGTGGAGGAGACTTAGTCCTGGATCTGCATCAAGTGGTCCCCACAGGCTGGGAGAGCCTCCCCTAGGACAGAGGCTGCCAGTGGAAGGTGCCACCTCCCACCCCTCTCTCCTCTCTCACTGAAGATTCCCAGCCCAGCCAAGATCTGACTGTGGCTGACTCAGCCCCAGCCAGTGACAGGCCTAGCTCATTTCGGCGCAGCACCCCTAGGAGTCTGACTCACAGGACATGGCTTGCAATAACGGGCCCCTAACAGGCAGCGGCTGGGAGGAGAATAGCCCTTCGTTCCTGAGTGTGACGTACACAGGCCTCCTGCCCAAGGAGCAGCTGTTTTGCATCAGCAGCAAAGTGGGGCTGCACACTGCCTGTCTGCACAGCTGGGCACATCTGTGGGCTGGAGTCCTCCAGGCAGGGCCAGGTGCCTACTATAGTCTGGGGCAGGGCTCATTTTCAGGGTTCTCTGGGGATGGGGGCCAGGAAGGTGGAGCAGCTGAAGCTAGGGACAAGGAGAAGCCTCCTCCTGTCCCACATCATCCCAGTCCAGAAACTCTTTCCTCTGGACCCAGGATCCTCTAAGCCTGGCCTTCTTTTTAGGAAGCAGCAAAGAGGAGCATGAGATTTGGATTGCACTTTTCCAGGGTGTTTGGTTTTGGGGGACAGAAAGCTGTCTTCATTGGAAAAACAAGGAAAGAGGTCCAGGTGTCCCCTGACATGATTATCTCTGCAGTTTACCTCTCATTCATCCCCCTTCAGGACGCTGCTTGTTAGCAGGCCAGACAGCCCCAGGCTTTCTCACAAGCACTGAATGGCCCAAGAAGTGGTTTTCTGCCTCTTGATTCATCAGGCAATGTCTTGGAAGCAAGTTAATGGCCAGCCTGGAAGAGATCACAGGGCCCAGGAGAGAGGCACTGTTGGTTGACCAGGCTGAGTCTCTCAGTCACTCGTGGAGCTGAGAGTAGGGAGAGTGGACATAGTGAGGTCCCAGAACCCTGCATGGCCAGATGAGTGGAGGGTTTCCCAGGGAGGTACTGAGTGCTGCTGTTGGAAGTGTGCTGCTGTTCAGGCCTCCTGGGCTCCTGCCCTGGCACTGAGCTCACCTTCTTGGGTCCCTCTGTCCACCTTTGAAGAATAGAGTCTACAGCGGACTCTCCTCACCAGGCTGTGGTCAGGACAGGATGCAGATGTGTTCACCATGTACTCTGTAAGCCCTCATGAGAAACACTGAGGTGAGGCAGTAGAGGAATCACAGTAATCCTAGGTGTGCCTCAGGTAGCTCTGAAATTTAAAATCATGGTAATTTCGCAAAGATGACGCCTGGAATGTAATCAGCAAGTGGATAATCACTCCCCCAATTCACTTGGCTCACAGAAGCTGGGACACTAGGTGCAGGAGTAAGCACGCTCCTTTCCCCTAGTATGGATGAGACCGCAGTTCAGAGAAGCCCTGCACCCTGCAGGTCCCATGAACACCTTCTCCAGCAGGCCCACAGGGTTAAAGTCATATAGCCTTCTTTGGACACCAACTTCAGAGGTTCACATAACAGGCACAAGGTGTGTGGCCTCGCCTAAATTACTTGACCTCCCTGAGTATTAAGTTCCCCGTCAGTATGGGGCTAACAGTGACATGGCCAACATCTCAGGATCCTTTAAGGACTTTGGGGACAGTGTCAGCAAGAACATTTGCACATAACAGACCCAGGGCCAGGTGGGGGTGCCCCAGATTGGGGATCCAGCTTCACAGTCTAATCTGAGCAGGGCAAAGGGCAAGAGAGAACAAGGAGGAAGCAGGGGCAATGGCAGCCTCGCTCCAAAGGATTTCCAAGGAGGCTCCTGGCTGGGGGCCATCACAGGGAAAGGGAGCCACATGCTCAGTGGGCCAGAGGCCACGAAACATGGTAAGTGGTGGGATGGTGGGGAGTCAGCAGGAACTGAACATGGCTGAGGCATGAGGCCCAGAGGGCACAAGGGAGACACCCACAGATTCTTGCTACATAGTTGGGGGCTTTGAATGCAATTGGACCCAGGAGGGGTTAATCCAGGAGCACAGCCAGCAGGTGTGTTGTGGAAAGCAGGGGTGGGTCTGCCTTGAGACCAGGATGCTCGGTGATCCAGGATGGGGCCAGGGCTGGAGCAGGGCCCATGGGGGTGGGGAAAGGACCCCTGCACCATCTTCCTTCACGTCCTCTCCTGGCTGATGCCAAGTCCATACCCTTTTGTCTCTGTAAATGCAGAGATTTTCCAGATTGAGCTCTAGAGTGAGGCTGGGATATGGCTTATCTGAGGGATCAGCAGAGAAAAAGGGGCACAGGAACCTGTAGGCCTCCCTAGCATGACCTTTGGGCCTGGTCCACTCCAGCTGAGCCTGTCAATGAAGCCTCAGTGATTCTGGCCCCATCTTGCCTTCCTGGAGTGACCACTGTGCAGGCTGGCCATCTCTCTGGACAACCAAAGATAGGCCAGACTCCTTTCAGTCTGCCCCATTGTTCTCAGCATCCAAAAATCTGCTTAGACCCTGATTCCAGCCTCAAACTGTTGCTTTTTGGAAGACGGCAGCCCTGGAGATGGTAGGAGCTAGGTCCTAGGGGTGGGGGATTCCTTGTACAGTGATTACTGTGGCATCTCCTCCTGGAACTGGGGACAAGGAACAACAGGATCCTCATTCTATGTGGCCCTCCCACCCAGCCCCACTGCTGTGCATACTGCCTCAGCTTCCTGTATGCACAGCATGCCGTTGAGTGAGCTATGACATCTAGGCAGACATATAGATTTCATGCACCCCTTGATTTTAGAGCAGATATCCATACCCAATTTCCTGCACCCAATGTTTTCAGAGCCCTGCCTAGTGCCTGGCCTGGGCCAGATCTGTCACCACTTCATAATGGTCTGGGGAGTGGTTAGCATACCCACTGCATAGATGCAGCAATGGATTCAGAGAGGCAGGTGCTTGGGAACCTTTGGTCCAGCGAGGGCATGTGGTAACTGTGGGCAGGGTTGGCCCTAGATGAGACTAGCACAGAAAGCCATGTTCTCCCTCTTTAGTATTCAGACTTCCAGAGCTATGGTGGGTGTGTCACAGGCAGCACTGTGGGTATAAAACAGTAGGGATGGATGAGACTTATTTGGGGTCCTGGGTTTCCCTGGGACCTATAATTCCTGGCTAAAGAATATTTGAATGACAGAGGGTGGAGTTCCGGAAACCATCAGGAAGGGAGTTTGGGCCCTGGGCAGCATGCACAGAGCTCTGCCCTGGTCTAATGCCATCAGCCACAGAGGTGAACAGGGCCTTCGTCAAGCTAGGACCTTCTGGACTTGGGCGTCGAAGTGGGATGGGCAGAATTTGGACCACAAGTACCAACAACCCAGCCCCTGGCTCCCTACACGAGAGGAAGGGTTCCAGGGCCTGCTGGCTCTAGGACTTGTACACTGAGTGAAGGAGCTGGCGGCGGAGCCCTGGCTTCCTTTGACTCCCCCCGTGATTTGGTTTCTGTGGCTCACAGATGTTGAAATTCTGGGCTTTTAATAAGCTAAGATGCTGGGATCCTAAGACAGTGTCAAAGATTAGATTTACTTATTTTAGCCCAAGCTTAATCAGAATAAAATTTGAGGTGACTTCTAAGAGTCTAAGCTTCTCAAAGGATCCATCCTTAAAATTCTAACTCCCTAAGCTGATCTGCGGGGAGATTGGATGATCCCATGCCCCTTAAAGTGTGTGCTTCTTAGAGTCCGTGCTTCTAAGAGTCACATTCTCTAATTCTGTGTTTTTGGCAGGGCCTGAGTGGAGGAGCCGGGCTCCAGCGGGCAGAGGCGACAATGCCCCAGCTGATGGGCTGCTGTTGTTAATCTTTCCTTTGAGGGGCTTTGATGAGCTCTGGAGGCAGATGCACAGCTTCTGAGTGCAGCTGCCTTAATCAGAGGGGAATTTCGCTGAGCACTGGTGATTTGAGGCTTGGGGAAGAAGCTAATGGCAGCTGCTCTTAGGGGGTGATCAGACTCTGGAGGAGAAGGAGCAGTGCTAATAAAGCAAGGTGTGAACACTGTAAGAAGACCAGCTTCCAGACTAACTGGAGACTGGAGAGTCAGCTTTGCACTCTGAAGCTCACATGTGCATAACATATTCCCTTACCACGGGGGCCCCTGAGTCCCTCCAAGGGTACTTTCCTCTGATACCTGTCCCACAGAGTTAAGCCCCATGACCCATAATGACAGTCCTTTAGACTGGCAAAGCAGCCCCTATGGAAAGCTCTCAGCAGAGGGACAGACGTATGTCCCTGCTCTTGGGAGGAGCTGTGCAGTATCCCCTCCCATCCAGCTATGACCTGGCCAGCTTTAGGGAGCTAAGTCTCTGTACTTCCCTGAGCACTGCGCACAGGGTGTTGGGGACTAAGGGGAATACAGAATGAAGGATCTGCTTCTTGATGTAGCGGAGCCCCCATTTCTCAAGGCTTGAACTTGAACAGAAAGCATCAGAACTGGAAAGGTGGCCAAGCACCCAAGTCTTTCTCCATTACATGCATTCATTATTCATTCAGCATGCAGGCATTTTATTTTATTTTATTTTTATTTTAAAAAATAAAAGCACAAAAGCATATTAACAAACAGACACAAATTAGCATAAGAAATAGTACAATCAAAACTGACTGACAGACAAGGTGACATGGACTCAACAATGGTTGTTGCTTTACCTATTGGTATCTTTGAAGTGTATATACATGAACACAGATACAGACATGTGAAATTGGTCAAACAATTAATCATCTCAACAA